>WHVD01000354.1:0-31564 GCA_015178975.1 Hysterangium stoloniferum | reverse complement strand
TCAGCAACCAACATGGAAGCTTGGCAAATCAACTACATCACAGCATACCTAACTCTGTTCCACAAGCCACAATGTATATTGAACTACATGGTGGGGCAAAGGAAGCAGGAAAGTTGGGTGGCTAGAAAGGAAACTCTATGGCACAATGGATGGCACCAACAATTGGTGGGGTACTCTGGACAGGGAAATGGGTAAGTTGGGATATTATCACTCAAAGGCTGACCCATCAGTATGCTCTAGACATGCAAATGGGAACACAGCCATAACAAGCACTTATACTGATGACACAACTGGAATATCCTCTTCCCCTGAAGAAGCCAAATAAGTGAAGGAGAAACTAGGTTAGACCTATGAGACAAAAGACCTGGGGGATGCCAACCTCATTTTGGGGATACTAATTGATAGAGATAGGGAGCATGGAACAATAAGGATATCGCAACATGCATACCTTGAATGCATCCTCGAACATTTTGGAATGGTAGAATCAAACCCTTGTGCAATGCCATTACTACCAGGCATCACACTGACAAAGGAACAGGCCCCCAGACAGTCAAGGATTGTGTTTTTATCTCAAATAAGCCATATCACAAATTGTTGGGGTCTATCATGTATATGCAAATATTGCTATGTGACCAGACCTTTCTTACACAGCAACTACACTCAGCAAGTTTGCCTCAAATCTGGGGAGAGCACACTGGAACACACTCACTCACAAACTGCATTATGTCAAGGGAATGCTTGACCATGGGATCACATATGGCAGCTTGAACAAGAATCTTGCTCCAATCAGGTACATTGACACGGATTACACAGGAGATATCGATACACACATGGTCTTGCTCCAGGCACATCTTCATCCAAGCTGGGGGGGCCACTGCATGGGGCTCAAGTACCAACAACAGCAGTATTATCCACAACAGAGCCTGAATACATGGCACTCACCAGAAGCATGAAGCAGATTCTATGGATGTACACCACTATGGATGAAGTCAGTTTCCCACAGCCAAAGCCAGCAATGCTGTATAACAATAACTCAGGAGCTGTACTCTAACCAGAAATATGAAACATAATCCAGATGTCAAACACATTGACATACATTTTCAATATATACCAGGAACATGTCGAGGAAGGGGACATACAAGTACACCGAGTCACATCCACAGATAATCTTGCCAACATGTTCACAAGCTGCTGGCCAAAGCCCTCTTCAACAAGCAGTGTCTCGCATTGTGACTTCGCAGAGCACATCGAGCAGGGGGGTGTTGAAATAGGCTCTAGTGCCTGAGTCTATGTCAAGCTTACATGACCATGCCAAGCCACATGGTACCTTAGACACATATACAACTGTCTCATGCTCTCATTGACAGCTATTTAACTACCATACTTGCAATTCCATACTCAGTCGAAGTACACATTTGTATCTACTGAGGTATGTTATAATCGTCATAGTCATAGTTATGTTAGCTCACTAAATGTACTGTAGCATACTTCATTACAGGTAACGAATATAATCAAAGTACACATTTGTATCGACTGAGCGTACTTCCTTACAACTCCATCCTGCTAGCTAAATAATGCTGCGTCGGGCTCCTGCTACAGAAGATGGCTTTGTTGTTGACCGTCTTCAAGAAAGCGTGCGAGTGAACAGACCCTTTAAAGCCCTACACGCGCCCAGATCATCGACCATGTTCTTCCCCGGCGGAAACGGAAACATGTATCAAATGAGGACCAAAGCGGGAGGCGTTGTTCCCATTGTCCTGACAAATGCGTCTCTTGGTGTCCGAGCACCTACGTCCATCCCTCCCCGACCATTACACGATCCTATGCAGGACCATGCGATTGTTCTGTATGATCCGACTATCGATGAACGGGAGACCGATGAAGAAGGCAAAGACGCGTGAAGGAAGAAGAGCGTGTGAATGCTATAAAGGAAGCGCAGGAAAAGAATAAGGGATTATTCAACCCTCATAAGAACCTTCGCTCTCTATTTGGCGAGAGGCAACAGAAGAACCAAAAGCAATCTAAAGTCCCCGTCGTTATAGATCCTCGTCTATCTAAGGTTCTTAGGCCCCATCAAGTCGAAGGCGTCAAGGTGATTATTATTGTCATTTTCGAATGAAGCAGAACGTTCAAGCGGTTTAGTTTTTGTACCGCTGCACAACTGGAATGCTCGTGGACAACCAATATGGGTGCGTTGTGTGGTATCTTGTTCCTATGTATGGCTTACTTCCTTCTGTGCTCTACAAAGTTGTATTATGGCAGACGAGATCGGTCTCGGCAAAACTCTACAGTGTATTGCGCTCTTGTGGACTCTTCTCAAATAATCACCACGCCCTGGTAAATCGACAATTGAAAAATCGATTATTGTCTGTCCACGCAGTCTCGTTCGTAATTGGGCTAACGAATTTAGCGAGTCCATAAATCCAACGGCAGCGATCACTCGTTAGTTATCAAACCATTTCTATACCGAAATGGCTTGGAAAAGATACGGTGCCATCGTTGGCTCTTGACGGGAAGGGTACCAAGGCTGAAATGATTGAGCGCGTTCAAGGATGGGCCAGTGCGTCGGGCCGAACTGTAACCTTACTAGGTAGGTTGTGCTAGTGATTAATGTTAGAATATAGGGTTGTGCGAGCATGCATAAGGTGCTACACCGGCAATTTGCCACCCCATTGTTCCGCGTAGCCTTTTGTTGCCATACGTCTATTGTTCTCAAGGCGTATATAACTAGTATAGATTTTTGTATTTACGCTATCCGTTTGCCTCCTACGAGACACAGAGGGTCAAACGGAAATCACATTCGTCCTTGTTTCTGATTGTTGCGAGCTTCGAGATTTTATTCCAACAATTAAGTGGTGTAACTAAAGTATTATTTAGTGCTAATTGTGTCGTATGAAACTCTGCGCACGTTACAGCCTTACCTGGTCAACGTTGAAGTGGGTTTACTGCTTTGTGATGAGGGCCATTGCCTTAAAAACGGAGGTACGCCTGCAATAATATTTCTCACCGTTGACAGGATCTGAAAACTGCAATGAGTTTCAGATTCTTTGGCATTTACAGCATTAACTAGTCTTAACGTCAAGCGCCGTGTTATACTGTCAGGGACACCTATTCAAGTAAGGAATCACCACTTCAATGGATTCTCTCCTAAACAGTCTTTTTTTAAAATGATCTTTCGGAATAATTTTCTCTCCTTAACTTTGCCAATCCCAATTTCTCAGGGACGAGAAATCATTTTCGTAAGAACTTTGAAAATACGATTATACGTAGGAGACGCTACGGATAAGGACAAGCAAAAATGGCAAGAGAAACTTCAGGAGATGAGCGGCCTGGTGACTAAGTTCAGGATTCAACGTACGAATGATCTTTTTGAGCAAACATCGTATGTAGTGCCCTTGAAGTCTCCCCCCACGAAGAGTTAACAATATTCAGTCCCTGTCAAGTACGAACATGTGAACATGTGGTATTCTGTGGCCTCTCGGAACTTCAGCTTTCGCTTTACCGTTTGTTTATCACCTCCCCTGAGATCCAAGCCCTCCTCCACGGTAAAGAGTCCCACTAAAACCGATCAATTTGCTTAAGAAGCTCTGCAACCATCCCGAGCTGCTTGATCTTCCGGGAGATCTTAAAGGGTCTGACAAGTTGATCCCTCCCGACTTCAGTGGACCCAATGACAAGGCCATATCCCGTGGTGGCTCGCGGTCTGGTCCTGGAAGAGGGGTTAATTGTGAATGGGGCGGCAAAGTTTGTTGTTTTGGAGCGGTATGTCATTCCTACGCAAGTCAAGTCTACAATTAAACCTTTTATCTACAGAGTCTTACATAGCATCAAAACCGAGACGAAAGACAAGATCGTGCTGATCAGCAACTATACTCAAACCCTTGACTTGTTTGAGAGGATGCTTCGTAGTAAAGTACGTTCACCCGAATCTTTACGCTGCCCGCTTATCCCAACGATGTAACGACTAGGTATGGCTACGTCCGTTTGGATGGCGGCATGGCTATCACGAAACGTCAAAAATATGTTGACCAATTCAACGGTCCTGAGCGGAGCGAATTTGTGTTTTTATTGAGCAGTAAGGCTGGTGGGTGTGGTATCAATCTCATCGGTGCCAATCGCTTGATTCTTTTCGATCCTGGTAAGTGGTGGGATTGTTGGTAGTACAATTTTTCTCAGACAGCATCGCCTCTAGATTGGAATCCTGCTGCAGATCAACAGGCTCTGGCACGTGTGTGGCGTGACGGCCAGAAGAAGGAATGTTCGTGAAACTGTTCTGTCTTCGAAGCGGCCCTCTTACTAACTTCCATTAGGTTTTGTATACCGTTTCATTTCTACGGGAACGATATAAGAGAAGGTTTTTCCACGTCAGGCTTCGAAACGAGCGTTATCTTCGTGTGTCGTGGATGACAAACAGGATGCCGAACGCCACTTCTCTGTGGATGATCTGCGAAAACTTTCCCTCTTCAAAGAAAAAACACTTTGTGAAACCCATGATACATGTAAATGCAAGCGTTGTAAAGATGGCAAACAAATTATCAAAGCACCAGCACTTTTGTACGGTGATGCGAGCACGTGAGTCTTATTTTTTTTTTTTTAATGCATTTATATACCGCATCGCATAACGAAGATACATAGCGGTTCCGTAGCATCGTATAGAGCGTAGCTACTATAGTATCTACGGGGGAATGAAGAGGAAGAAGGCCGGATGCTTCAGAGCGAGTGGTGGTTGGCAGGATGGTCGAATAAAGAGAGGTGATTGCGCTGAACTTGCCCAGTGAACAGCACGTGCCATTTGGGCCGAAGCCCCAGGAAGAGCCCGAGATCCTGCTAACAGGCGTCGACGACGACTGCAGACACACCGAAGTCTTGCATTGCTGGTGCATAAGTGAATGCTGGAGTCGGGGGTGGGTAGGAAGAAAAGACCGCTGCCAGGCTGCGGTCATGGTTTAGGAGGTGCCATGGACGGTCCGCAGGCGACACTGGTGCGCGGCTGAAGGCTGCCGACTTTGACAGAGCAGTGAATTCAGAGGCTCCCCAAGCCTGTTCACTGTCATCCGCCTCTCTGTCCTTTTACCACGAGCATGGGGGTCCCAACCCCAGAGGCAGGTGGTGGTCACGGAACAAGAGAGCCTTGGCACGTGAGTCTTATGGGCTTGGATAAGAACGAAGTGGCTGATGGTCATATTAGATGGAATCACTTTACCAATTCGGAGCTGAAGAACAATCACGATGACTTGCTGCGTGCAGAGGCAGGCCTGCGAGAAATCTCGTTCGTGTTTCAAGACATCAGTCACTAGTATCACACTACATCCCGCGATACCCTATTTTGCTCGCTGTGTCGACATACCACTTGCCGACACCATTCATGTTGACTGGCGTTCACTGTACACATTTTCATGCACGAATACTTTCATTAGGGTTAATAGATTCAAGAACGCGTACAGTGGCAGGGTGCGAGACGCAAATATTGACGATTCAGTCAGGGGGCGAGGAGTCTGACTCGTCGGGTATGCCACAAAATTGTGTCTACACAGAGATACTAACATGTACGATAAGTAGACAAGACTCCAATACAGCTTTAACTGCGTACTTCGGTCGCGCAGAGTTAGCGTAACGACTGAAAAAGAAAAAGAAAAAAAAGGAAAAAGGGAACAAACATCGTCAAACACGCCAGCTGGGCTTCATCTGCATCAGGAAAGTGGGAAGATCAGTAAGTATGCCGTCTATATTGTCTAGAGCCATCTAGGAGAGCTAGCTAGCTCGGCTAGACACACTGCTTTCCCGAGATCCCTATTTACTAGTCGGTATAAAGGCTTACTATAGATCTAGGGAGGCTAGGGAGTCTACATAATGGATGTAGACATTCCCAAATCCTTAATGTGGGATTCAATCTCAAAATACGCATTTGGGAACTACATGTGGCTCATGCCAAGCTTGGAATCGTCTTTCCTTGACCTCTAACAATATGTGCTGATGTGCCCTGGTGGCCGATCTTGGAGGTGTCCAAGTTACATATATAAAGGGGGAGGCACGGTCCTAAGGTAGTAATAGCACAACAGGGGACAGGGGACGGGCACGGAACGAAAAATAATCTACTGATCAAGATTGAAAAGTGATACGAAGGAAAAGTCCAGCTCGTACAGAGGATTTTGTAGCGAAACATGGTCAACGTTTGACATTTCAGTCAATTGGTCAAGCTAGGGTACCACGTATATTGGATGTCCTGGTCTCATTTAAATTTTTCAACTGATGTCCATGATCGCTGGTCATCTTCACGAATTTTTTAACGTCGGGGGAAGAAAGGGTCATATACCGCAAAAACTGAGCCTTGATAGGGAAGAGTCGGCTGCACTCCGGGATTGAGAGGTCCCCTTCTGTAAATGATGGAGCCTCAGGAAAATTAACGACAGAACCTTCATAAACATGCGGTCTAAACACGGAATCATTCTAAAGATAAATCCTCCAGCGCCTAGATGGAAGCGAACCCCCTGAGTCGTGACGCATGCACATCGATCTCAACAGTAAAAAAATTTTAAGTCTTAAATTAATTATATTTCTGGGTATATTATAGGGGAAGTTCAAAGAGGAACAAGTCAGGAGGACTGTGAACACGACTCGAATCGTCGAGTCAGTGAAGTCTACCGTTAAACAGCTGACCGCCGACAGGTAAGACATCCGGGGCCATTGGTAGCAGTGGATACACATAACCTAATAGCTTCCCCATCTCTTTGTATCCAGTCCATTTTGCTATCGTTCCGGGGAAAAAACGCTTGCATTCCTCATGTGTCTTCAGATGAGTCTCAATAACTCCCGGCTTATTACTCGAGAGTCTCATTTGGCTTTCATTCCAGCACTGGGGATTGGGGCATAGACCCAGGTGAAAGACGGCGCCGTCAAGCTTTTCCTGAGTGTCGACAATTTGGGCATTATCCATTGAGATAATCCCACGACGGATGGCAGAGGCTTCATTGGTGACATGTTGCCATGCCCAGTGCTGTAATACTTTCCCATACTTCACGTCATTCGACGTTAATGTGCAGGGAAGTACCTCGCCGTTTACGCCGTATCGGACACCCCCCCAGGGACAACGCAGGGGCTGCTCCTCCTCTCTACGTTTTGATGTGCACTGTGTGGGCAGTGAACACCAGGATTCGGGTGGTGGTGGTGGTGGTGGTGAGCTCGGACCGTAGGGTAAAGCAATGGGTTTTACAGACGCTTCTCCGTCTGCCTGACTATTACTTTTTCTCCCACTTCCGCTGGTATTGCCTAATTGGTTTTCCAGCGATGGTTCGAGATCTTCTTCGTAATATGTTTGGCCGGCGGATGTATCGCTGTTCAGACATTGAGTCAATACCTGTTGTGAGACATTTTTAGATACAATAAAAGACATACAATACTTTGCCGACCAGAACAACAGCCGATAACTCCTGTGACCCAGGCGATGCTTCATTTTCCATCTCATCGTCACCTGGAGTCCAACTATAAAACTTCAGGAAGACTGCATTGTGAGATATTAATGCGGAACATACAAGATTTCTCGTCCTCTGCTTGGGTGCAACAAAGGCGGTGTCCACGACGTGGGACTACCGCCGTCAGTACTGACAGACAAGAGAACATAGTGAGTAGACATCCACCGTGAAACAAGAGCATACACATCTAAGCTAAACTCCAGAACTATAATTGCGGAACGGAAACTCACCCTTGGCGAGAACCGTGTCTCCTAATAGGATCATATCGGTATGTCCTTGACAACTTGGTTGACTTGGGATGGCTACCTGAATGTAGCTCAAAGGACCCCCGACGGTGCATGCTACTGGCCTGTTGTGCATAATCATGCATTGCATTGTCGTTCATGCCATCGTACAAAATCGCTGGCATGTGGGAGAAATGGCCTAAATGGCTGCTAGGTTCTGGTAGGTAATACAATAAATAAAAACAGACTGCTAGACCTACCCAACGGGAGAGGATATCCCCATTGAATCATAACGAGCCAAGTGGGAAAGGCCACTGCAGAGATTCAGTGAACACTCATATCCGTTTCCAAAGAATCTCACCTCGGAGGATGAAACGGAATGGGACGATGTTGCATAGGTGCTGGAACCTGAGTTGAATCAAAACCCCAATTGGAATTGGGTTTGAAAAAATCTCGGAGGTATTCAATAGCAGACAGCCTGCAAACAAAACGGTCATAAATAAATGTGAACAACAGCAGATCATTGTTATCATCCTACATCTCAATGTCGGCATCAGAAGGGCAAGGAGTGGTGTCAATAGTGGATGGTTCTATTTGATATTCACGTCTCTCTCTCTGGACGGGGGACGAAGGGGACAATTGTTGCAGTTCATCGATATTATTCATTTGGTGGGGTGGAGAGGTGGACGAGTTCAATGGGTAAATGAGCTGGTACTTGCAAGATACGAATAGCCGATGATATGCACGCTGACTTATATTTTCTCAGAGATTATATTATCAAATCAGAAGGTTTGACTATATAAGCTTTAAATGATTAAAAACAGCAAGCTTCAGCCTATCGACTTCTAGCGTATGTAAAGCACGTGCCGTTCAAGTATTCCATTATAGGCGAGTATGATCCACTCCGATCCAGAGAAGAGCTTGGCCATACTGGATCCATTATTGAAGGATTAGAGCTGGCTTTCCTTCTCTCATAAACACATAAGCTGGCTGTTCTCTTTTCCCTAGCAGTGTACCCATTCCAGCAATACCCACGGCAGGAGAGCTATTCACTCGTGAAACCGCATTCAGGCAGAACCCCACATCGTCGAGTACACAAAGGATACGCGGCCACGCGCAAGCTATACTTCTCGTGCCTTTGAAATGAATGTCATATTTCGATAATCCATCGTGCTTCGAACAATTCTATCTGCACTTCCGTCACATCAATGTATGACTTCTCTGTAGCACTAAAAGTCTAAGTTTCTAATTCAAACTGACAGCTGTGACAGGCGACAGGGTCCAGAACCCGCCGCTAAAACTATATGACCAGACCGTCATAGTCTGTTGTGACCTTCTAATGCCACCCCTCATGTCACACCGCCATATTTACCTTCTCTACATTCAGTGTTCATATGCAGGACATGGTTCAAAGGTGCTGTAAGACATTCGAAATGAATAGCAAAGTAGAGACGTTACCCCCCGTTGAAAGCTTGACTTGTATTTCAATCTACAGTCCCTATATGTTTGTCACCTTTGTATTTATTTGTGTAAATTGTTTGACGCATTTCACTGAACGTTAAATAATGTTTTTTCTCACCAGTAAACCTTAAAGGACTTTCCAGACAAAAAGGGTATAGCAATGAACAAAGCAGGAGTCGCAGCTGCAGATCAGATACATAAAGGGCCATATATGACATATTGAATTCGGTACTCACAAAATTATGAACAAGGGTCCTGACCCTCGTTCATAATTTTTCGTTCAGGACGAATCACCCACCTTCGAAAGGTGACGTGACAGCTTCCCTGTCGTCGCTTAGCCATCCGCATACCGGCAGTTTCACTTTAGAACTAAGAATTTAGAATTCTAGGGCTACGGAGAGTCATCCAATTTCTCTCGTGAGAATCAGTTGCTAAGGCTAAGGGAAGCAGAAGTTAGTACTATAATCTAGAACAATTTCCTTGCCACGAGTAACTCTATTGCCTTTAGATGCACTTGGAGATCGCTGCAAGCTGGTTCACGTATGTCTACGAGACGATGGGCCGATAGGAGAAACAAGGGGAACCAAGTTCTTGACTTGTGACTATGACTGTTGATGAATTCCAATTGAATCCTGTTAAATCACAGTTGTTCTACTTAATGAATACACTTGGGATACACTTATGTAAGCACCTGTTTCATGAAATCGCCTATGACTTGGATGAAGACGAGGGGTGAACCCGTGGCAAGCCCCACACTCTCCCACACCCCCAGCTTTACTCTGCATCAACAAGTTTAATTAATGTAAGGTTATTTAAAAGCATTAAAAACTGTTAAAAATCGTTTAGAAACATATAAAAAAACCTATGAAAATTACTTACAATCATTCAAGAAGCTTTGGAAACATATTAAAAGACCTAAAAGTCTTTGACCTCATCTAAAGGCATTTTGAGACTAAAATAAACTTGAAGAGAAACAACTTACATGGATGATTTACTTACGTTGGAAATCTGCTGCTCCATTTTGCAAACGATTGAGATCAACCCTGTCACACCTTTCATTGATGGATATAGATTCACAGTACCAGATCCGAAGTACAACGTACGTACTAAGTCAAGGCCAGCGTATCAATTAGACAAGGGTGAAGAACTGAGCTTGTGAAAGCGAAAACAGCATCGGGAGCATGAAGACAAAGGCAAGTGACCATGGTGAAATCAAAATGAGCATGAGAGTTCTAGTCGGTGACAGCCTACGTATAAAAGCATCCACTGGGATATCCTCGAAGACTCTTGTTCTTATTCCTTTCCTCTTCGTAAGCCCTTTTAAATGCGACACATTCCTCTTCAATCCTCTTCTTCTCCTTCCTTTCATTCTCGGCTATCTGCTGGGGTAAGTCATCGATTATCCAACAATGTATCACAATCCGTAACTCTTCGAGCCTCTTCCTTCCATTCTCGACCATCTGCTCGGATAAATCATCGATTATCCAACAATGTATCATAATACGTACCTCCTCGAGCCTCTTGTTCTCCTCCTTGAGCCTCTCGTTCTCCTTCCTTCTATCTTCGGATTCTTTATTGCTTCCTGGATACATGATGAGATGAGTACTTTATTATTCGAGACCATTTCCCAATACTCACCACCTCTAAAGATTTGTGCTCCCTATATTGCCGAATTCTCGCGTTTCCACCACCCACGCTTCTTCGAGTGATTGTAACACGTCCTCAGGCTTGCGGCCTTGGGTACCCATGGGGATCGTTTGGCGATAAGGCAAAATAGGAAGTTGACAAGTACCCAATTTCCTCTTCGAAGGTTTGACAACAGCTCTGATATATGTGTGCGATTGAATGCGGCGAACCCACCATTGGTTCGGTATTATGGTGTAGTCGACGGCTTGAAGGCGGACGACTTTGACCAAAGTAACGAGCTTTGATAGAGGGAATGGCTCTCTAATGCCCCTCAGATCCAATGGTTCCAGGGTGTCAAACTCCCTCAAAGAAAGCAGTGGTACCATCAGGAGAAAATTGGAGCTCGTCTGAGGCGTCCTGGGAAGACGACGCGATGGAAATGTCGACGGATATATCGGTCAAAGAACGAGGCGGTGGCTTTCTGCTCGTTTGCGTGGATCCTAGGTCGGGGTAGCACTTTCCGGAGAAAAGTCACTAAGAGCGAAATTGGGGGTAAAATGTTCTTCGTTCTTCTCCTTCTAAGTCGTTCCACCACGACATAAAATCTTCTAGGAGTTTACTGGGGGCTTTCGGTTTGTTCAACGAGATGGAATAAAAGGAATTGGTGCTCCAGATAGCGCACCGTCTGTTAGCTTTCGAGGTTTCGGGTACGCTTGACTTGAGTTGGGTACATAAGAACTCGTTGACTCGTTGGAAACATATAAGGAACATAGTACAAATGGCTAGATTATATACTTATCACCAGTAATACCATAGCCGGTTACCTGTCCATCACGTGCGACATTGTTCGCAATCCCCAGAAATTCAACCCCATCTTGTTAAACTCGACGCGCTCTACTGTAATCCTGTCAGGGTTCTTGTCCATCGAGACGCAGCTAGAGGCATCTATAATTGAAATCTTAGTCGCCTTCCGAGTATCAACGAAGGTGCCATTCTCCCTGTGAAACAGGAATTTGCCATTTTCGTTGCTCATGATGTAGTCGCGTAGATAAACGGTGAACTGGTAGCTGAAACGAAGGAGATACACTAACGTTATCGTAGTGCCTGTTCAGTGTTAAATAGTAGATATATATACTCAAACACGAGGTTGGATTTTACTATGGACACAAAGTCCAAGTTTTCGAAATGCGAGGAGGGAAACGCGACGAGGCGAATGACACACTGGTACACAGGATAGCGCTTGCGTTTTTGAGCAAGTAGTAAAGACGCCCGGCTACTTGACACGAGGTTTGGCAACCTTGGCGATACGGACCAACTGTGGCCAATAGATAAGTTATCAAAACGAGTGTTAATCTAACGATGCGTTTGAAAATAACACAGCCAGCGAATCGAGACAGGGCCGTGTTTCCGTGTATCGGGGCAAACGCGGGTGATAGACATATGTCCTGTTTTCCTTTGTTCCACTCTTACACTGTTCCACCTCAGATAAGCCATAGATAGCATGCTATTATACACCCATTATAAGAGACTAAGTTTATCGTATAGTCACCGTTCTACAAGTGTGTCGGGAATAGTGAGAAGGACAATCCTCTTGTAGCATTTCGAACGAAAGATTGCGAATGAGTGTAATCAATGCTTTGGAAATTAGACATGATCCTCACCAGTTCAATCCAGTTCAGTCTTCGTTCACGGAACCCCTTTAATTGCCTGGGTAGCTGCGTCACTGAACATCCTTTTTAAAATAGTTCCACATAATAACACGTACTCTTCAGCCTTGTCCTGATCTGTTTATAGGAGGACTTGAAAGGCCACAATCGGTGTCGGAGAACAGCCGATATCTATTTCTACCATCATCCCTGATTATGATTAACCAATAAGAGTTTTTAACCCAGTGATATGTGGGGCGAATGAAAACTTTCTGTATGATTCCAATGAATATTTTGATCCAAACGGTTGAGTGTGCGTGTGGTTTCACATTCAGCTCACCGTATATACGGGGATTGTCAATGTAGATGACTTCTTTTGTGTGTGACAGTGTATTCAATATAGCCCAATGTTTCATTCTAACTTATTTGTTAACAATTATCTAACTGTGTCACTCCTGGTACTGCAGTAAAAATGTCTAATCAGCCTTCCGGTTTGAAACTTAGTCATACGCCATATCTCGTATGACAAAAAATTCAAGCTATTGCAACGCGCTTGTCTAATTTGATAGTAATATACATCCACGGAAAATGGAGGGCCAGTATAATGAATTCTGGGCTAGTACGCCTAGATCTGAGCACTCCGGATATCAAGGAGCATCTGGACACACGCTTCTGTGACGTCCTTCCAGGGTGCTTTGGAAGGATCCTTCGATTCTACCATCAAGACGGCATTGTGTCGATTCTCACACATGATGTCAATGCGGTCGCCAGCCCAGGTACCACAGTGGATGTCTCCTTGATAGGCCATAGAGGGATCATGAGAGCAGCAAATACGCGATAATATGGCCTCTGTGATACCCATCTCTTCCAGGTCGGCTCCCGCAGTTATGCCACTTTCGCGGATATACTCTTTCTTAGACAGATTGCGAATGACTCGTACTTGAGGCAACTGTTTCTTGACAATCTCTTGAAAAATGCACCGATCTGGTGACCATGGTACCATTGCCGCTGGAGGAAGTATGCCATTGTCTTTGTTCCAGTATTCAAATCCACGGGTCCACAAATACAGGCCTCCTGCTTTAGAAGCCTCGGCAAGCTCTTCCTCAGTAAGCATTCCAGGGGGGTAGTCATCCTTCAAAACATAGTCTTCGACACAAATAATGCGATGTTGGGCCGCAAGAGGAAAGACAATAGCTTCCATTGCCGCTGGTAGAATATTTTTAATAGCATCCCACATCACCCAGCAGGTTATTGCAAGGGAGACGGTGTCTTCGACTTGGAGGGCATTGAAGATGGAGATATGGATATCATATGGGAGCTGTTCAATTTTACTTTTTGGGTATTTGGAGCTACATATTATGTTAGGGATGTGATTCTTTTTGAGAGTGTAAACATACCTGCCGTCCCTAGGCCGAACGATAGGCCAACTCCTTTCGATATTTTCCATTACAACGTCACACGTTACAGGCCAACATAATAATCCTATGATGTTATGGTGTTCTTTCCAAAAGAATTCGCCTAACTTTAACCCGAATCTGTTGAGAGGAATAAGTCGATGTGCATCTATATCGACTCTTAAAGGGTGATGTTATCGATGGCAACCTGAGTAACAATTATTGAAATTATCTACACACATCATATGCAAATAGTGTCCCATTTGGTAAGAGAAGAATGTTGTTTCAAAAGAGGCGTCAGGTGATGCAGTTGATAAGTTGTTTATGGAAAAAAACAGGTTTGAGATCTCTTTTATAGATCGGGAAAGCGGGGTTTTAAAAAGGGTTGGACGAAGGTGACGCGTCACACACAATCTGTAGATCAGCCCCGTTCATGTCCAGAAAGAATTATTGTTAGATTTAGTGACTCGGCACAGTAGTTACAAGTTATGTACCATTGTGGGTCCGTAGTGCGTGCTGGTGAAATTTGCATTCGCTCGTTCGTGTCTGTGTCTGTGTCTGAGCTCTCACACTTCTTGTGTCTCACATCCACCTCCCTTCTTTATTCTAATAGGTTATGGGCCCCGGCTCTTACTAAATAACACCAAATTTCAAACCAAACTTCTTCTTGTTAGCCCTATCACTTCACCACCACCCGTAGCATCACTCTACCAGCATCATGTCTTTGCCCAACTTCCTCACTCCTATCATAGCCAAAGTTCCTCTCCTTACAGAAGACAATTATTCCAAATGGAGAGATGCAATGTCTATGGTCTTTTTAGGTGCTGGTGCTTTTTGGATTACAGATGATGATGATACTGTGGCTTTCACATCTCCTACTGCTTCTGTGCAAACAGATAAGCAAATGGCAGCCATCATCTGGTCTACTATTAGTGATGAGTTGCAGTATTTGGTTATAGGGCAGACTTCAGGTTTAGCTGCTTGGAAAGCAGTGAGGGAACGCTTCCAGAGGTCTACAATGGCTCGTCGTTTCAAATGTCGTGAGGATTTCTATCATATCGAGCATGATCCTTCTAAATCCATCGACATTTACATCCATGCTATTGAAAGTGCTCGCCAGAACCTCATATCTTTAGGTTGTGTTATCGATGATTGTCAAACATTGGATGTCCTCCTCATGAACCTTCACCCTTCCTACCACACCATTCGTACTTCCATTCTCACTGCCAAATCTGAACCCTCTCTTTCTGATACCAAAGGGATTCTCATTGGTTCAGCTTCCTCTGCCATTGCCATCAAATCTGAGCCGATCGATGTTGCATATGCAGCTGGTCCAAAGCACGGGAATATTCGAAAACAACCTGGTCAGTTTTCTAGGTCAGACACTACTCCACCATCTATTTTAGAAGATGACAAAGGTTTTCATTGGTGTGATCCTACCAATGAAGGTCACTGTCACCGTTGTGGTCGCCCAGGTCATATTGCTGCATTTTGTGTCTACAACATGCCCCGAGAAGTCAGGGAATGGGTTATAAGTGGTCCTCCAAAGCCACCATATTTTGCCTCCTCCTCTACCAACACTGCTCATCAAACAGAACAAGTTTTATCTTCCACCATTGTTAATCAATATTCATACAGGTCTTCACCACCCTCATCTCCTTCTTCTAGTCCCCCCAGATTTATTCTTAGGGTTTGAGTATTTTGTCTGGTGGGAGTTATTACTTAGATATGTGTCTCATCAGGTGGGAGTGTTAGATTTAGTGACTCGGCACAGTAGTTACAAGTTATGTACCATTGTGGGTCCGTAGTGCGCGCTGGTGAAATTTGCATTCGCTCGTTCGTGTCTGTGTCTGTGTCTGAGCTTTCACACTTCTTGTGTCTCACATCCACCTCCCTTCTTTATTCTAATAATTATATAATATGATTTCCAAACCAATTTGTAACCTAACTTCTGATTGATGTAAATATATCAGGGAGTCTTACGTGTGGGACCTCGTGTGTGGCTGACGTTTGTTAAAAAGTAGGCGTTGTTTGAGAATACATCTCCCACCAGCCATGCGGTTCTGTTGAGCCCCGTATCTACGGAGCAATCGAAACTAAAGGAAAGGTCATCATTCAACAGGTAATGGAGTTTAGTGTAATGCAGGGTATAGTGAAATTACGACGTCCAGTTGTGTATATTGCACTTGCATCCTCTGAAGACCACCGGATTGGTCAAGAATAGTTGTTTTTTCACTGAGGCTCCACTATTGCCACCACCAACGGTCACTCTCAAGGATTTACACCCACTATCTAGACTCCTTAGCCTCACTAGACCCCCTAGATCTATAGTAAGCTTTTATACCGACTAGTAAATAGAGATCTCGCGAAAGTAGGGTGTCTAGCCGAGCTAGCTCTCCTAGATGGCTCTAGACAATATAGACGGCATACTTACTGATCTTCTTACTTTCCTGATGCTGAATCCATGCTACCTTAGGGATAAACAAGCACGGACGGTATTACCCGTAGTGTTTCCCAAAAAAGGTGACGCTAATTGTTATATTAATTTTCCTTGTGGCTGCACACCCAATGATCACTCCACTTCAGAGTATTATAGTATGTGATCATTCTGATTACTTTAACCTCATGCTTCAATTCCCAATCTGTCGCATCCATCGTTTGCTCAAGAAAACCATCTATGCTCAGCGTGTCAGTGCCGGTGCACCTGGTGAATAACTTTGAACTAGCAATTATCTAACTGTAATATACGAGGAACTGTGTCGCTCCTGGTACTGCAGTAAAAATGTCTAACCAGCCTTCCGGTTTGAAACTTAGTCATACACCAAATCTCGAATGACAAAATTCCACCTATTACAACGCGATTGTCTGATTTCATAGTAATATACATCCACAGAAAATAAGGGGTCAGAATAATGGATTCTGGGCTGGTGCGCCGAGATCTAGGCACTCCAAATATCAAGGAGCATCTGGACACACGCTTCTGTGACGTCCTTCCAGGGTGCTTTGGAAGGATCCTTCGATTCTGCCATCAAGACGGCATTGTGTCGATTCTCACACATGATGTCAATACGGTCGCCAGCCCAGGTACCACGGTGGATGTCTCCTTGATAGGCCATAGACGAAGAGGGATCATGAGACCAGCAAATACGCGATAATATGGCCTGTGTGATACCCATCCCTTCCAGGTCGGCTTCCGCAGTTATGCCACTTTCGCGGATATACTCTTTCTTAGACAGATTGCGAATGACTAGTGCTTGAGGCAAGTTTTTCTCAACAATTTCTTGAAAAATGCACCAATCTGGGGACGATGGTACCATTGCCGCTGGAGGAAGTATGCCATTGTCTTTGTTCCAGTATTCAAATCCATGGGTCCACAAATACAGATCTCCTGCTTCAGAAACCTCGACAAGCTCTTCCTCAATAAGCATTCCAGGGGGGGAGTCATCCTTCAAAACATAATCTCCGACACAAATAATACGATGTTGGGCCACAAGAGGAAAGACGACAGCTTCCATTGCCGTTGGTAGAATATTTTTAATAGCATCCCACATCACCCAGCAAGTTATTGCAAGGGAGACGGTGTCTTCGACTTGGAGGGCATTAAAGATGGAGAGATGAATATCATATGGGAGCTGTTCAATTTTACTTTTTGGGTATTTGGAGCTACATATTCTCTTAGGGATGTGATTCTTTTTGAGAGTGTGTAAACATACCTGCCGTCCCTAGGCCGGATGATTCCGCGATCAAAGCCATCGATTTCGATATTTTCCATTATAACGTCACACGTTACAGGCCAACATAGTAATCCTATGATGTTACGGTTTTCGCTCCAAAAGAATTCGCCTAACTTTAACCCGAATCTGTTGAGAGGAAAAAGTTGATGTGCATCTATATCGACTCTGAAAGGGTGATGTTATCGATGGCAACCTGAGTAACAATTATTGAAATTATCTACACACATATGCCAATACTGTCCCATCTGGTAAGAGAAGAATGTTGTTTCAGCAGAGGCATCAGGTGCCGTAGCTGATAAGTTGTTTATAAAAAAACAGGTTTGAGGTCTATCTTTGGGAAAGCGGGGTTCTAAACGGAGTAAGACGAAGGTGACGCGTCACACATCAGTCTGTAGATCAGCCACGAAGTCATGTCCAGGTTTGATATCATGTCATGGCCATGAATTAATTGCTGACCATGATCAGCACAACCTTCCCCGTGTTAGTTCTGTTGATGATATTGACGATTTGAATAGAATCAGCTTGTAGGGCATCTAACAGGCTATGGAGTTGCACTATCAGTAAATGCAAATAACATCACCAACTGTCTACGTGAAGACACTCTGCGCCTTCTGCTTATTACCCCCCCTAAAAGGAACTTAAAAGGCATTCAGTCTTGTTTTATTCGTCTGCTATTCAACTGCACTCTTTATACTCCATTCTAGATAATAAGTTGATAAATTTGATTGTTTGGTAGTACTGGAATTGTTTTGCAGTGCTTCCAAGAATGCATCATAATAGGTTTATTTGTTTGGTTGAGGCTACATGATTAGGATTGATTGCGGGGGTTAGGAGGTTGGTTGGCATGATTTATTTACGGTTTGGGCTGGCAGCAATGGTTCAGTTGGAATGGACTAATGAAGTTAGTCCATGTACTTTGTAATAGGAGGTGTTTTGTTCTCAGCTCATAAAATAGTTTTCCAACAACATATTATTTTACAGGTAGTGAGTGCTGAGTATGGAAAAGACTTCCACTTTCCAAAACAATATGCACCATTACATCTTTATCATGACATCACACACAAAGGATCAACTATCAATTACACAACACAAATAGGAGAAGGATTTCAGCAAGAATCCCAAGCTGCATACTTTCAAACTAACTACAAGAATGTGGGGAAACAGGTGTGTATTACAGTAGATTACTCCTATTGAACAGCTAATTAAACTTGCTTCAGATAGTCACCATTGATGCAAACAAGGAGGTACTAGCCTATATTGCAATGGATATTGAAACCTATGACAGTGAGCTTAAAGAGCTGAAGGCCCTGTATGATGACAACCATGAAGAAAATAACACCAGCAAGGAGCTGACAGTACCAATAGACAACAATCACTGGAGGCTTGGGGCTCCTCAGCATTGTCTAATGACATCAAAGCTGTCTACAATATTTCCTGATAATCCCATCCTTCACACTCTTACAGAGGATATCTCCAATGTTGTTAGACAATATCTTGTTCCAAATGAATCATTTCAACAGGATACAAGGTAAATACTTGATTCATTTTTTTTAGACTTAGTTTGACAACATTACAGATTATTCCCTACAAATGTGTCCATATTCACTACACAATCTCTTGAGGACTGGAAGGCCGAGAAAGATATTGCATGCTGCAATCCATCCTTTCATGGCCACCCTTGATATGACTGCATCCTTATCAACACAAACCCAGTGAGCTATGGTCATTTGCTGTTTGTATTCTCCTGTATCCTACGGTCAGGACAGACAGTGGATATGGCACTTGTCCAGTGGCTAAAGGAAGCTAAGTGGAAACCAAAAACATATTGGAAGAACTGCCAGGTATTTGAGGAGAAGGGTAGAAGTATAATTTTCCTCAAGTATGTGGTGTGGGCATGCCACATGATTCCAACATTTGGTGGACCTGACAGGATGTACTACTTGAATGATATGGTTGATGCAGATATGTTTTTATGCTATGGTAACTAGGAGTTTGTCAGTCTACAATGTAGCCATAGAATAGACTTCATTGCATGGTAAGGGGTTAAGCAGTAGGAGGGCTAGTGTGGAGAGCTAGAGGGCTGATGTGCACTTACAATATCTGTGTGACTCTGGCAAAATAGTTACATAATTTAACTTGATTTGATTCAGAAACATAACCAGAACTATCTAGCCTACCAATCCATGTTGTGAAACTTATTCCAAAAGGATAATCTACAGATGATTGTTTGACCAACTTTTATCTGATACAAGATATATATTAATTAATACTTCCTTGTTCTCCAGAGTGACACCTGATGGACTGGATTTTATGTAATATTAATTCTTTGCCAAACAATATAAATATATATACTTGATTGAGTAAATAATTTCATAGTTTTTGTTTATCCTCCTAGCAGTGGGATATCCAAAGAGAAATGGATAAGGAGAGGGGCCTCTAATAGCACTCACTACTTTACTATAAGTATAACATCAGTTACTACTTATTATTGTTAAATTTAAAGGTGGAAACACGAAAGGACTTGATCTGTAAGTTCATCTCAGTGAGTGAACAAGTTTCACTGAGGTATGTGGTGAGGAGGATGGTCACACTTTATTGAATATACAAAATTTTACTGAATAATCCTCATATTTTCTAAGTAAGACTATTCCTTCTGGCCATGACAACTTATTCTATGAGTTTATGTTTAATTACCTGAAATTTCATCTTTAAAATATGCATGCCTTTTTAAAATACACACAAATGACATAGTTACACAAGATTATTTGGGTTAAACAAGATTATTTGGATTAACCTAGATTATTTGGGTTATGACTTAATCTTTTATGATGTATTCTCTTGTATACAAGCAAACTTTCAAATATATTTCATATAATTTAAATTTAGTTGGTTTAGAGAGTTAATGTTACATCCGGACAATCCCGCCGGACTCCAGGCACTAACCTGTACGCCCCCACGCGCTACAAGCACCATTCATCTGTTTATAGGATTTCCCACCTGGACTCCGTTACGTCAAGACTCGTTACGTTCGACCTCATTACGACACATATCAGTCACCGGACTTCCCCCAGACTCCATCTCTGTCTATGTCCATCTTCATCCCACGCATCAGTCACCAGTCCCCGCTTAGAATCCCGTCACCGCTCTAATCGAGCCCTGTTCCCGTTTTAGTCAAATGACCTGTCACGATTTAGGACTCCGCTCCCGCTCCGTTTCCCATTATGGGTTATGCTTTGTCACGATTCGGACTCCGCTCCGTTCCGTTCCGTTCCTAACACCAATTTGGTGTTTACTATTCCCGTTTTATGTTTTGTTAGTTTCGTTTCATTATTACTGGATTTGGTATGTCATGCATTCCACGGTCTATATAAACTGGCAGATGTTGTACATACAATCCACTCAGAAAATTAGCTTATATTCCCCCCAGTAATCTAATAATATTTTCCGCTCTAAAACCTTACTTGATTCACATCGCTCGCACTAGTCGGAGCCCACGGGCTCCGGCGCATCTATCTCTCTCAACCAACCCGACTTACGACCTCCGACTTACGACCCACGACCCGACTTACGACCTACGACCCACGAACTCCGCCCGGACTCCCCGGGATCCCCGTCCGTCCGTTTGAAATTGGACAACACGATCTAGCGAGGGCACAGCCTATAAGCTGAAGCCAAGTCCTACCGGATATCCCGCGGGTTTCTCCGGAAACCCAGCCTGAGTGTGTATCCTAACAGTTAACCAGAACTATCTGGGGTACCAATCCCCATTGTGCAATTTATTCCAAAAGAATAATCTACAGATGATTGTTTGACTAAATTTTGTCAGATATAGGATAAATATTAATATTTTTGCATTCTTCAGAGTAATCCCTAATCAACTGAATTTGATTAAATATTAATTTTACAACAAACAATATAAATATATATACTTTAGTGGATAAATAACTTTTAAAGTTTTGGGTTATTCTCCCGAGTATTGAGTCTTTTTATTTACTTTTCATCACTTTAGGGGAATTCTTTAGGAGAGTAAATAGGAGGAATTTAACTAATCAAAGTTTCTAATTAGTTGCATCATTAAGGAGAGATTTGTAATTAAGGAGTTAGTTCCCCCTTGATGGCACTACAATATATGTGCATATATGCGCATATACTCATCATTGGATCTATACTTCAGTTAAGTATTATGGGAAGACTTGATTACTAACACTTCCCCTCAAGTCGAGTTTTGATAAGAACAAGTTTTGATATAAAATGAATAATCTTTGGACAAGGTAGAGCTTTGGTGAATATATCCGCTATCATCTCCTTGGTTGGGCAATATATGAGTGTAACTGTGTCATTCTCCACAATTTCATATATGAATTGGTATTGTATGTTGATGTGCTTTGTTCATCCTTGAAATCATTATTTTTTGATATGATAATGGCAGCTTGATTATCACAGTGTAGTGTTATTGGTGAAATGAATGGATGGAAAACCTCATTCATAAACTTGCAAATCCAGCATGCCTCTTTGATGGCATATGTAGCTGAAACAAACTCAGCTTCAGTGTGAGATAAAGTAATGAGCCTTTGTTTGTTTGAACTCCAAGAGAATGTGCCACCATTTAATAGAAAACAGTAACCTGACATTGAATGGTGATCTGGTTGTTGTCCCCAATCTATATCTGTATATCCTATTATTCCTTCTTTGTTCCTCCCCAATGTTAGTTTGAAATCTTGTGTTCCTTTCAAATACTTCAGTACTCTTTTTGTTGCTTCCCAATGTACCTGTCCTGAATTTTCCATAAATTGGGATAAAATAGATACTGCAAAGGCAATATCTGGCCTGGTACCCATTGCGGCCCACATTAATGAACCAATGGCTTCACGATATGGAATATTCTTCATATTTTTGCACTCTCTTGGTGTTGTATGACACTGTTCCTTTGATAGTAATGGCTTGGGTTCCATAGGTAGTGTGACTGGGACTGCATCTTGTAAATTGAAATGTTTGATAATTAAGTCGATATATGCAGTTTGTCCAAATGAGATTGTATGCACTTTTATATCATATTTGACCTCTATGTTCAGTAGCCAATGTAATTCTCCCATATCCTTCATTTTGAAACATGATTTGAATTGCTCCTTTATTTGAATTATTCCTTCATTTGTATTTGCAGTAAGAGTAAGATCGTCTACAGCTACTGCAATCATGATAGTGTTGCATCCTATCTGTTTGTAGAATACAGCTGGATTGGAGAGTGAGCAAGTGAATCCTATTTAATTAATTACCTTGCTAAGTAGTTTATACCACTCTCTACCTGATTGTTTTAAACCATATAGAGCTTTCTTTAGTTTGAGTACTTTCGATAGTGGACCTTGAGGGAACCCTGGTGGTTGATGCATATCCACCGTTTCTGTAAGCTTTGCATTAAGTATGCATTATTGACATCCATTTGTTCTATAGGCCAGTTGTTCTGGGCTGCTATGCCTATTATTAGCCTCAGTGAAGCCAGACAAACAATGGGAGAAAACATCTCTTCATAGTCTGTTCTGAATATTTGTATAAAGCCTTGGGCTACGAGTCATGCTTTGTATGTGGTAATGTTTCCATTTGCATCACATTTTATTATGAGTGTCCATTTAGAACCAACTATATTGACTCCCTCAGGTTTGTCAACAAGTTCCCAGGTGCCTAAATCATGCAAGGCTTTTAATTCCTTTAGAAATGCTGGTTTCCACAATGGCCAATCGTTTCCTCTCATAGCATCTTCCACTGTAGCTGGTATTCCTTCTTGAAGGTTTGCTGGCATCCCTATAGTCCCTGACCTCTCACTATCCATCCCATCTATAAAATCCATCCATTCCAGTGGGCTGTATGCATCTGCATATGAAACATTCTTATCAATTTTAATTGGTGGGTCACTTGAGTTACTTTCCCATGATATTGAATCTTCATCAAAATCATTTTCATCTTCTAAGATAACACATGTAGCTTTTCTGAGTTCTTCTGGTACTTGTAGTCCTGGAGGGAATTCAATTCAGCTGGGACCTGCAGTACCTTCCCCTTGTTTGAGATGGTGCATATAATCAGATGGAAATCTGGTTCTTGTACTTTGTCTCAGTTGTTCTTGAGGTAAAGATTCTGTGGTTTCTGGTAGCTCTGGAGTGTCAGTATAAGGTGATTGGGGCAATGGCACATCTGTGGGTTCTTGAGAAAGAATTTTGTTCTTCAGTTCATTTGTTCTGTACTCCAGATCCCTTCCTGATATAAGTATAGGTGCCTTGGTTTTCCCAGGAAATGCCATGTTTCGTTCTACAGCCACAGTTCATTTTTTTCTGCTAAATATATGCGGTGTCCTTCACTGTTAAAGCTGTATCCAACCCAATAGCCCTCTTTTGCTTTGGGTCTTAGCTTACCACCCTCTGGCTCCATCCTCACATACACAGTTTCTCCCCATTCTGGTAAGTCACTTAAGTTTTTCTTGTTGTGAATTAGCTCGTATGGTGTTTTTCCATTGAGAGCTGATGTTGCTGTTCTGTTTTTTAGATACACCATATGTTGTATGCACTCACCCCATAGGAACTTGGGCAGATTGGCAGTGACGAGCATCGATCAGATGTGTTCAACTAGTGTTCAATTTAGTCTTTCTGTGACACTATTCTGTTGGAGAGTATCATGAACGGTTAATTGCTGGAGTGTTCCTTGTGAGGATAGATAGTCTTTTAACTCATTAGATGTATATTTGCCTCCATTGTCCGATTTTAACTTCTTAATTGTAATGTTCCTTTGTTGTTTTAGGAACACTTCGCACATCTTGTATTTCTGAAATGCTTCTCCTTTTGTTTTCATCAGGCAGGCTCTTGTTTCTCTTGTAAAATCATCAGTAAATGATATATACCATCTACAACCTCTGATGGTCTGAACTTCAGATAGCCCCCACACATCAGTGTGTATCTTCTGGCCTTGAAATTTTGCTTGTTCTGATTTGTAAACTTTTGGGATTGGTTCTTGAGTGATCTTTCCTTTTATACAGGCTCCACAAAACTCGATAGGCCTTGAGTGGTCTAGTGTAATTCCTTCAATTGCCCCATTTTCGACCATTTGCTTCACAGCAGCTGGTGCTATGTGTCCCATGTGTGTATGCAGTTCATTTATACTCATCGCAGTGTATGATTCATCTTGTAGATTATTGGCTTTGTATCTGATATAGCTTGTTTGATAAAGACCATTAATTTGCTCAATTTGTCCGCATATACCTCCCTTCAGATTTTGAAGAGTGCATTTCCCATTGCCAAATGTGCATGTGAACCCATTTTTATCACAGCATGTGACAGAAACTAGAGTAAGAGCCAATTCAGGTGAGTACAACACATCTTGCAATTGTAACATGAGTTGACTTGTTGCCGTTTGGCACTTGTATGCACATATTGCCTATCCCTGTGGCTAGGAATTCTGTTTTGTCAGTGACATGAATCTTTCAAGGTGGATGTATTACTTTGAAGCTTGAGAATAGGTTTAAATATGGGGACATATGAGAGTTAGCTCCAGAGTCCTATACTTCAACAATCTTTGTGCTGTTGCTGCTAGTTTTGGTATTCTGTAAGACCCCTGTATTTAGTGAGGTCACAAATGCATACAACTCTTCATTTGCGATGTTTGCATTCCTGCTATTGCCTGCATTGTATCCCCCTTGGTTTTGCCTTGATTTTCCATGCATATATCTTGGTCCTTGTCCCTCCTTACCACCACCTTCAGCTCAGCAGTCAGCTATAACATGTCCAACCCGTCTACAATTTGGGTTGAAGAATACTAAGTTTCGATTTTGGATTGTGGAGGTATTTCTGGAGTTCCAGGAATTATTACCAGGACCTGTATTTTGTCACTGGCCTCTAGTGTTTGCTAGGAGTGCTTGATTGTTATTTTTATTTGAGTTTGGGGATTTTTTTGATTTTCTGTGCTCATATTTGGCTTTGATCATCATAATTAGGCTTGTTGGGATTAGGACAGTCCCAGTGGCTGTTGCAGAAGTCATTACTGTATTCATCATGATGTCGTAAGAGTCCAGGAGTGAACTCAACATGATATTGAAGAAATCAGTATCTTCTATCTTCATTCCCATGCTTGCTAATTGCTGGTGCATTTCTAGCAGGGTGTCAAGGTGGGAATGCACATCTTCTCCTTCTTTACAACTTAGAGTATGCATTCTGCACTGCAGATCAACTTGAGCCATTTTCAGTTTCAACTCGAATTCTTGGCAAATAGCTTCCCATACCTCTCTTGCCATGCTGAACCTTTGTAGATTGAGCATAAGAGAGGGGCCAACTGATAGGAAGATTTCAGCCTTGACTCATCCTTCACATGCAAGATAACGATCCAAACGATCCTCTTGCTGGTCCCTAATGTCTAGCTGATCATTGGTTAATATAGTCCCTGCAACATATGTATATTGTAGGGTCTGGAGAGTGTTGTGCGCTTCCATCAATGTGCTTCAGCAGTGTGCCTGATTCCAATATAAGGTAGGCATCACTTTAATTCAGCACCTTATGTAATCATATTACTAAGTGCCAAGAGCGGCCAAATTTGCGAATCAAATTTTTGAAAAATTTATTATGAAGTCAAAAAATGAATTGGAGTCACTATAATGGTACAGGCATATTAATTTGAGCTTGCCGTACTTGTGCAGGCATGATTGGAGGTAATAGAGAGTATTTGCAACTAATGTACAATGGCCATGGTATCTTTTGTTGATCCAAGGTTTTTGATGTGAGATTGTGCAGCTTTAGACTTCTGAGGCATGGTAGTAGAACTGTGCAACCGCGCATTTGCCACTGCACTGCTTATGTAATGTGGCCTGTGATCAAGTGCACAGCTTACTGCACAAGTACATGTGCAGCTATACCCTCTTTTTCTTAGGAGAATTTTATGTAAGTAAGATAAGTACATATATTTGAATTTAATACAGTTTTCTTTCCCAATTTTAGGCCCTTAAAACAAGGCTGCCCAATATATCATGTGATGATTATGTAAGCGGCCAATACTGACACTTGCGAAATTTTGAAAATCTCAGAATCACATGGAAACAAGTTTTTAAGCATTCAGAGACTCAAAAAAAAAGTTAAAATTTGCAAGTCCTACTACTTGGCAAGGGTGATTTATTTTTCAAGTTTTAAACCTCAGAACTGGAGGAATGGATCCCAACTCCACTTCCCTGGGCTTTAATTACAGATTATCTATGTTGTGGAAGCACAGAAAGGAGTGCGAGTAGGTCACTTTTTTGCTTACATAAACAGGTGCCAAACTAAAGTGACGCCTACCTTAGATAATAGGTGGCCTTTCCAGGCAATCCAATTCTCACCATTATTGGCGAGTTTCTCAAGTTGTGTTATTATAGCAGGGCCTATAACCTGTTAAATTTAAAGGCAGAAACACAAAAGGACTTGAACTGTAAGTTCGTCTCAGTGAGTGAACAACTTTCACTGAGGTATGTGGCAAGTATTGAGTCTTTTTATTTACTTTTCATCACTTTAGGGGAATTCTTTAGGAGAGTAAATAGGAGGAATTTAACTACTCGAAGTTTCTAATTAGTTTCATCATTAAGGAGAAACTTGTAATTACAGCTGTTCCGGATATCTATGGCAGGGTTTCAAAATTCAAAAAAGTCCCACTTTGGAATTCACAGACAAATTTTGTGATATCTCCCGAACGGAGTGGAGTTAAGACATAGGATTTTAGGATATATATTTGATAATGTAGAGGTATCAATATATGTATATATTTGGTCTTATGACATTATTTAATATTCAGCTCAATATCACTTCAATGGCTTTCCACCATTCAATTATTATCAGATTTGCCTCTAGCCTTGGGGAATTAATGTTATGTATTGTATATAAATATTTTATGAGCTGTGGGGTTTAATGTGCCTTGTTGAACACAGCATACTACTCACTATATGCTAGCTTGAAATGTGCCTAGTCACCAGGTTTAGAAGGCAGTATTAAGCCTCAAAACTCAATGAACATTTAGGATAAATATATATTATTATTTTTCAGAACCTAGACATGCATGTGACAAGAATTGAATGATGTAGAACAATTGCAGTGATATTGAGCTGAATATTAAATAAGGTATCATAAGCCCATATATATATATAGATAGATACCTCTATTATATATAATACATGTCCAAAAATATTGGATCTTAATTGTACTCTGTTTGTGAGATATCACACACTTTATCCATGGATTCCAAAGTGGGACTTTTTTTTGAATTTTGAAACCCCACCATAGATATCCAGAATAGCTGTAAGGAGTTTTCCCCCTTAACGGCACTACAATATATGCACATATACTCATCATCAGATCCATACTTCAGTTAAGTATTAAGTATTATGTGAGGACTTGATTACTAACAATTATACCCTATACCATGAACTTAATAATTTAAGAAACATGGGACTCATGTCACACCAACAGCTGTGATACTCAATTTGCAAGTCGATGCTGAGTCGATGTCTTACATAATGTGTCACAACTTGCTTTCAGGCTGCCAGGCATCTGTGCAGACCTTGATCAGGCTGCACAATCCTGGGCAGGTCTGTGCAGAGTCCGGCCAGCCTGATGTCTTGGCTGCACCAGGCACAACCAGTCTGATGGGCGCCTGTTCAGACCCTGGGCAGCTGGGATCAGGCAAATTGGCACCTAGTCAGGCCGACAGGCCTGATCAGGATATTCAGATTTTTCAAACAAAGCTAACATAGGAGGAACTCGGAATGACTATGACATACCTCAGTCAATACAAATGTGTACTTCAAGTGAGGTAAGAGGTTGTGGATACTGCACTTAAATAAATTACTCTCAGAGTGAGTGTATGACAATCATATATGTGTCTAAGGTACCAGGTGGTTTCCCATAGTTATGTAAGCTTGACGTATACTTTGGGTGCTAGAGCCTATTTCAACATATATAAACCATAGATAGCATGCTATTTACCTGTCCTATACACCCATTATAAGAAACTGAGTTTATCGTATGGTCACCGTTCTACAAGTGTGTTGGGAATAGTGAGAAGGTCAATCCTCTTGTAGCATTTTGAATGAAAGATTGTGAATGAGTGTAATCAATGCTTCGGAAATTAGACATCATCCTCACCAGTTCAACACAGTTCAGTCTTTGTTCACGGAGCCCCTTTGATTGCCTGGGTAGCTACTGAACATCCTTTTTAAAATAGTTTCATATAATAACACGTACTCTTCAGCCTTGTCCTGATCTGTTTGTAGGAGGACTTGAAAGGCCACAATTGGTGTAGGAGAACTGCCAATATCTATTTCTACAATTATGATTAAGCAATAAGAGTTTTTAACCCAGTGATATATGGGGCAAATGAACACTTTTTGTATGATTGCAATGAATATTTTGATCCAAACAGTTGAGTGTGCATGTGGTTTCACATTCAGCTCACTATATATATGAGGATTGTCAATGCAGATGACTCCTTTTGTGTGACAGCATATTCAATAATGATAGCTCCCCAATGTTTCATTCTAACTTATTTGTTAACAATTATCTAACTGTAATCTACAAGGAACTGTGTCGCTCCTGGTGCTGCAGTAAAAATGTCTAACCAGCCTTCCAGTTTGAAACTTAGTCATACAGCATATCTCGAATGACAAAAGATTCAAGCTGTTGCAACGCGAGTGTCTGATTTCATAGTAATATACATCCACAGAAAATAAGGGGCCAGAATAATGGATTCTGGGCTGGTGTGCTGAGATCTAAGCACTCCAAATATCAAGGAGCATCTGGACACAGCCTTCTGTAACATCCTTCCAGGGTGCTTTGGAAGGATCCTTCGATTCTGCCATCAAGACGGCATTGTGTCGATTTTCACACATGATGTCAATGCGGTCGCCAGCCCAGGTACCACAGTGGGTGTCTTCTTGATAGGCCATAGAGGGATCATGAGAGCAGCAAATACGCAATAATATGGCCTGTGTGATACCTATCTCTTCCAGGTCGGCTCCTGCAGTTATGCCACTTGCATGGATATACTCTTTCTTGGACAGATTGCGAATGACTCGTACTTGAGGCAACTGTTTCTTGACAATCTCTTGAAAAATGCACCGATCTGGTGACCATGGTACCATTGCCGCTGGAGGAAGTATGCCATTGTCTTTGTTCCAGTATTCAAATCCATGGGTCCACAAATACAGACCTCCTGCTTCAGAAACCTCGGCTAGCTCTTCCTCAGTAAGCATTCCAGGAGGGTAGTCATCCTTCAAAACATGATCTTCGACACAAATAATATGATGTTGGGCTGCAAGAGGAAAGACAATAGCTTCCATTGCCGCTGGTAGAATATTCTTAATAGCATCCTGTTAACTTTTGGGAATTTGGTAAATGAGTGGCAAGCACTTAAACCATACAAGGGCATTAGTAAGCAGGTTGCTAGGCTATATAAGGATGAGTGATGTGTAGTAGTACTCATCCGTTTACGATGAGTTAACTGTCACCTACTCAGACAAACGGAAAGTTATACGGTCTAAGAACAGCACCATGATAACTTAACACATCCCACATCACCCCGCAGGTTATTGCAAGGGAGATGGTGTCTTTGACTTGGAGGGCATTAAAGAATATCATATGGGAGCTGTTCAATTTTACTTTTTGGGTATTTGGAGCTACTGTTAGGATACACACACAGGGTGGGTCTCCGGAGAAACCCGCGGGATATCTGGTAGGACTTGGCTTCAGCTTATAGGCTGCGCCCTCGCTAGATCGTGTTGTCCAATTTCAAACAGGCGGACAGGAATCCCGGGGAGTCCGGGTGGGGTTCATGAGTCATAGGTTGTAGGTCGGAGGTCATGGGTCGTGAGTCGAGATAGTTGAGAGAGATAGATGCACCGGAGCCTGTAGGCTCTGACTAGTGCGAGCGGTGTGAATCAAGTAGGGTTGTAGAGCAGAAAATGTTATTATATTACTGGGGGGGAATCTAAGCTAATTTTCTGACTGGATTGTATGTACAACATCTGCCAGTTTATATAGACCGTGGAGTGAATGACATACCAAATCCAGTAATGATGAAACGAAACTAACAAAACATAAAACGGGAATAGTAAACACCAAGTTTGGGTGTTAGGAATGGAACAGAATGGAGTGGAGTCCGAATTGTGACAAAGCATAACCCATAACGGGAAACGGAGCGGGAGCGGAGTCCAAAATTGTGACAGGTCATTTGACTAAAACGGAATGGGGCTCGATTAGAGCGGTGACGGGATTCTGAGTGGGGTCCGGTGACTGATGCATGGGACGAAGATGGACATAGACAGAGACAGAGTCCGGGGGAAGTCCAGTGACTGATATGTGTCGTAATGAGGTTGAATGTAATGAGTCTTGACGTACGGAGTCCAGGCGGGAAATCCTATAAACAGACAATTGGTGCTTGTAGCACGTGGGGGTGTACAGGTTAGTGCCCGGAGTCTGGCAGGATTGTCCGGTCGTAACAGTACCCCCTTTATGCCGAAGTCCCAAAGAGGCTCTAGACCTAGATAAGGTTCTTGTCGGCTACGCGCATGTGTCAAAAGTCATGTTGGTTACACGTATGTGTCAAAGAGTCATGTGATCTGGAAGGTAAGGTTCAAACACGATATATAAATTTGAAAAAATAGAAATTTCTTCTTCTTTATTACCCCCAACATCTATAACATGGGACCAAAGCCCACACCACGTAAGCCTATGCCACCGCCAGGCCCTCCACGGGCAGTCAGTACTGGCGCCACTGTCCGCTGCCCAAATCTTGGTGCAGCAGGATGAGCAACGTTGACAGTGAGAAGAGGTGGAGCAAGAAGCCCGGGAGGTCAAGGAGGCCCTGAATAGGGAATACCAGGCGCTGTGGCCATGGAGAAGAGGCTGCGAGGCAGAAGCAGAGGGATGAGGAGGAGGCTACGTGGGTGGCCACGGAGAAGGCCAGGGTGGTGGCAGAGAAAGCCCAGGTGGCCGCAGAGAGAGCCGCAGTTGTTGCAGGAAA
>WHVD01000353.1:0-32174 GCA_015178975.1 Hysterangium stoloniferum | reverse complement strand
TCATTTTTAGATCATCGTTCTACTTGCCGTCATCATTGTGTATTGTACTTGCCGTTCTCGAGGAATACAGTTTGGTCCTATCAACGTCTGGACCGATGCCAATGAAAGGCTGAATTAGACAGCAGCCTTTCATGCTATCTCATATAGACAAGTGTTTTGTTTTAATTTCCTCCCACTTCCAGATTATATATATAGTGCATGCATGCTCCGGTAGTTGGTGCTTCATGACTTTGCAGTGTTGTACTACACACATTCCTAATTAGCCAAGTGCATCATTTGGAAAAGTCGCATGACATTGGTGTGATCATGTTTTGTTTAATTTGAGCTACACTATTAGTAATTTGTATGATAAATTAACACTTGATGGCCCTGCTGATGCCTTCCCCTTCCCTGTCCACATCCCTTACCTCTGAGTCCTGCCACAGCCCGCCTCTTGGCTGCTAAGGCCATATGACAGTCTCCTTCTCCTTCAACTTTTTGTTGGTGGCCGTTTTGTTGATATCCACTCCAATAACATACTGTAGTTGGGTGGGGTAGGGAAGCGTAGCTAAGGCCCTGAAGCTGCTAGCAACATAAGTGTTAGAGTATTTTGTCCAGTATATTCCTATGACAGACACAACTAAATGTGTTCTGCTATCCGATTGGTCAAGAGTTGGTCTAAAACATGGACCATTTTGTATTTGTCCGACTTTGATCTCGCTTCCAATGGGTACAAGGAGCATCGTCGCTCCTGGTAGGGATCGAGGAAGGGTTACCATCCGCGCAGGGTGATAGCCTCCGATAACATCCGATATGCGAACCTACTTGAAATGATCGCAAATAGGGTGAAAAAATGAACTATATGCGTTGGTCATATCGTCCCGAGGCTCGGTATAACAATCCGCCTCCCTGTGTCCTCACAATCAATTCTGCACCCACTTCCGCCAGTACAATTCACTCTAACTTCCTAGGTGGTGATGGATCCAAAAATCACTCACCTCTTCCCGACCCCCGAAGGAACCAGACTCTCGTGTTTGAAGGCTCTTCCAGCCGCCACAATCCAACATGACATGTATTATTATATTCAGGCAACCAGTCTTATAAAGCGTTTCATTGACAAGTACTTATTCTGTGCATTTTCTTGCCACAAAACGTTTGATGTGGGTTTTTTCCCGTTTTCAGCATGACCGCCTTTTACACTAGCGAAGTTGGGAAAAGAAGGTAAGTAACCCGAGTTCCAATATTCCATGCTCAATTTAGGATAACGGAACTCTTTTCACCTCAGACGCAATATCCTACCTTCCTGGGGACATTCCTAGCTGTAATCACCTTGATTGACAACAGAGTAGAGAAACCATGACTCAATAGTATCCGGCCTGAGCGATGGTCAGTTTCCCCTTTTTGTTTTTCCACGATTTCATCTCTGAATCCTGTTGAACGTTATAGGTGTCACGTATTGGGGATTTACTGAACTTGAAAGTCCAGCTCAACTCGAGACCACCGCTTGCATCGAGACAGTTATATCAAATGTATTCCGCTGTGAATGCTGTTCATTAAGATTCCAACCTCCTGATCATCGTCGTCCTAATTTCGTGCGCGACTGTAGGAACTGTTAAAACCAAATGTCCGAAGCTGAGAAGGATACCAAGGAAAAGGAATACACTTTCCGATGTGCCTCTGTTTCATAGAAAGGCGTCCATACATGGAGGAAACTACCCACTCAGTATCTACTCGCCAAATGGGGAAGGTCAAAGGGTAAAGAGGGTTGATTACGGGTGTAACAACCTGTGCAACATGCACACATGCATAGCTATAATATATTCTAACAGGAGTCATATTCGCAGAGAATTGTTAATACTCCCGCCAACCCTGCTAATGCTGGAACCCGGCACACATCAAAGTCCCGGCAATATTCGGAACATTTAACAGGACATTAGCCACGAGCAACGAAAATGGTCATCTACAAATTACTTGATTCCATGGCCTTCACGCTCCGATCAGATTGGAAGAATCCTTTTTCTATCTTGAATCGTTTGTAGCTTTATCACTTCGTCTCCCCACCATAGAATGGGGAGTTATTTGGGTGTGAAACTAATTGGCATACCCCTCTACGTGAGAAGTAATGAAGAAAATTGCGAGAGCCCTCCTTTGCTCCACGGTAATTCCCATTGATGTGATGCACGTGAACAGGAGCTAGGACAAGTTGCGGGCAGATGAGAATGGCACAATAGTCATGGGGTATGACGTAGATCAGTTGACGCTTCCTGAATAAGGTGAATAACGTTCAAGTAGGTTACTCGTACCCCCTACCCCATCCAGATCACCTTGGAACGACTGACTGCCAAAAAAATCAATCACCTAGTAAGCGTCCGGCGTTGTATAGGACGCGGAACAATAACGATGTTTCATCGGGGACGATCATTAAATGCAATGCTTGAAAATAATCTGATATGGATCATCCGTGTAGATGTTAATTATTTAGGCGGCCTCACTTCCAAAATCCAAAATCCCTTCTAGATATTTGTGCGAATGATAGTTGGTTCTACGCTAGGGAAGGAAGTGAGATCGAATTTCTTCGCAGCAAGCACGGGGTTTTGGTTTTCAGAAGGTGAAGTTTGCCACGTCAATAAATGGTGATCTCCGTTAGAACGATACTTTGTGTCCTGCAGATCAACGATGATGCCAAAACCAATATATATTCATGGATAATCAACAAGCTATAATAACGTGAACATGAGAATAATAAACTGGTCTTCCCAGCATATGTAGGATCGTTTGTCCTCCTCTGAAAGCGAGCGCACCAAATGTAGTACGTCAGCCTCTCGCTTCTCAATGTCCACCAATAACCGACCGGGTGACAGCCCATCTCTATGTTTCCTCATATGGTCTTGGAAATTTTCTTTCCAAAAAACCCGCCATGCTGGTGACAATGTTTTTCGGGACACCGTAATAGTGAGTCATACATATGGCCTAATTGCCCAAAGACAAGTCTATCCTGCCGTCTTTTTTGAGGTCTGAATAAATGCGCAACCAACCAGTGATGCAAGGTATGGATTTGCGAGTTTGAACGTCCAAATGAACATTGTTGAGTTTTCAGATCCTCCTGGATGAGTGGGATGCATTTTAAATTCCGCATTTTGAAACCGCCAAATGTTTCTGACAGTACGGATTGCGGGAAGGTTAGTGCAAGGGGAAGCGAGGGTGTTTCTCCAGCAAAAGAGGTATTTGTCCCGGAGAGTGCACCCAGCGCCTCGGCACTAGCGAAGTTCACAAGGGGTTGCATGGAAGTGGTACTCGCCTCCATGCGATCATTGTGAATATTATTTGTTACGTGACGAGGAGTTCTAGCACTGTATCAAAAAAGGAAGTCAGGCTATTAGGCTATTGGATTAATACAACCACTGCCCACATTTCGGTCTCCCCGTCATATGTGAGATTAGCGTCAGAATGAGAGGCTTTACACATTGCTCTCATTGTTTCCAACTTGGTGCAGATGTCATTCCAGTCTGCGATTTCAATATCAGGATCAAAGTCAGTGAGCTTATGCCTAACATCATTTACGTTCAATACGTAATGTACATGATCATAGTGTTTGGAACTTACTTCATCAGTGGATCCTGATAGCGAGAAATTTTCTCAACGAGGGAAGTCCATGGTAACTTGGCGCGATTCCTAACCAAACGAGGAGTGTTGGTTACAGGTAGTGCGAGGATAATCTAGAAAACATTGCCTGACGTTTCATGTATATGATCCATATAAGCACTTACCTCCCGGCGTCTGAATGAATGTCGGGCCGGACTCTGGTCGCTATCAGAATCATCGGCGAGAAAGAAGTGTTGGCGACTTGTGGTTGAGAGACGAGACGAGCTGGGTTTCGTCGGGTGATGAACGTGCAATGTATCACTGTCAAGTCGTGAAAGGGAATTGAATGCACATTTCGATATAAGCTCAGGCGACGCGGAAGGATCTTACATATTGAGGGGGTTGGTGAATGCTCTGGGTAGTCGAGAATGATCACGGTCTGCCTCCGGGTAACCATCACTAAGGTGAAGGGTTAAGCAAAGGATTTGAAGGTAAAAGTATGTCAACTCACTGAGACTCGCTGCTGGTGTGCGTATACATTGGTGCTTGTGTTCACAGATGGGAGGGAAAGGCTTAGAAAAGGACTGCCGCCCCGAACCTCGATATAGCCTAAATCGCGTTAAGCGAGCCGCCACACAGTTAGAAGCGCTTGGAATCGATGTGGCAAACTGCTCAAAACGGTCACCTCTTAGTCACCCATGAATGAAATTCTTTAATTTCCACTTTCCCTGAGCCATGTTCTTATTTGTCGTGAAATTATCTTTGACTTCGATCATTCGACGGTCGATGGATCATGTTAAATTACATACCATTCATACCTTGATCATTTGGTTTTCTTGTCGGCCTCTTTCATGGCTCCTTTCGGGTGGGATAAAAGTGGTCCAACATTTGAGCTTGTACGTTATCTGGTTTTACGTGTGAGAGATACCTGCCTACTCAACTCTGCCAGCAAATTCATTATTTTGCGTATCTGAAACCACAAAGGGTTCTCATCTACGGTAGTTCCGGTTCTTGATGTGGGCTGTGTGTAAGGGAGTGAGACTCCCTACACTGCAAGGAAAATGCAAATAAAATTAGAGAATAATATCCATAGTATCTGGGAGACTTGATATTAACAGAACAAGAAAATTGGGAAAATGGAACAAGAGAGCAAGAAAATGAATACAAGACAACAGAAAAAGGATAAATGCTCTGAGATGACAAATGATGTGGTAAAGTGATGCAAGGAATAATAGAATGCCATTGGAAGCTGGAATGTGCAGAATCCCAGCTATGGCAACCGCACCGTACCGTTGGCACCACAGGTGCCGGTTGGCATAAATACGGTGTTAAAATTGCCGTACACTATCTATACGGGATACCACAACACTGATATCAATAATTTTTACATCTAACCACCGATATATTAAAGTTTTAAAAGTATTCTCACACCTCGGTTGCAGCAACACCGAGCTACCCTCTGGAGGACTTCGAGAAGTTGTGGTCCTATTCAATGGTGAGCAAGGCGTCGCTCGCAATTTCCAAACCCCTCTTGCCTTGTTCGGGACATATTGGCAATTCCAGGCAAGTTTGTGTTTTATCTGATCAAAGCAGCACCCTAACTATGTCCGCTCAAATCAAGCCTCAGCTATTGCTGTTATGTAAACATATATTATCTGGTGGCCAAGATACCATTTCATAATGCCGTACAGGCATCAAGCCTGAGACCATTTGCACTTTGATGTTAGGAAAGCAGAAACCCCGGCTTTCACTCACGTCTATTAAAGAACACTTGGACTAATATGTGGATTTAGAACTACCATACTGTAAGGCTGTGGGTATCAGCCTCACTCAGTCAGTAACAGACAGGACAAGAGTATCGTGTTTCATGTGGTACTTCTCTACTTTTACAGATGTATGTAGTGTAGCTATTATATAGAATGTGGAACCATTGCATGATCATAACAACCGAGATAGAAACAGGAATGAGGGGTCTGGAATTGTGTAGTCAAGACGAGAAAGTGAAACAGGATCTTGATCTGGTTCAACCAGGAGGACGACCATTAGGGGAGTGGGCCGTGATTGATTCCAATAGTGGGTTGGCACTCGATCGGGGGAATAGTGGAAAGGTGGCCAGGGGCCGCCAGTGGTCAGAGCTGCAGCTCTGTATGTGTGGTGAGGCAGCCAGGATTACACATGCCATCACTTACAATAGTTTACTCATTATACTTGTTTATATATTCCACAGAAGTCAAAAGGCACATCCAGCTCTTGTAACATATCGTCTTACAATGTCAGGACTCAGCTCCACCTTGACCAAGTTTTTACATAGCTCCAACATCTGGATCTTATACATTGTGGTTGGTGTTCTAATTGCTGACCCTATGACCATATATGCCTGTTATGCCTTTGTAACACTACCCGTACTATACCGTGAGAGGTACAGTATAGCTGTAAGAATTACATAATAGGGTGAAAAGTATTGACCTGAGCTGGATTTGAACCAGCAACCACTATGTCTGGATTACATGTCTAGTGCTCTTAACCCCTGAGCTATCAGGCCATTAAGAGTAGTTCTGTTAGGAACCAGTCACTACTGAGATAGTAAGTCATCAGTAAGATATTATTTTATCCAAGTCAACCATTGCTCATTCAACAATAGCTGCATTGTGCACAATACGACTACAGTACTGTGGACGGTGAGTGCCTGTACAATGACAGTAAATTGTACAGCCATAACCTGTTAAAAAGCAAGACCTAATAGTAATATAGCTAATAAAGCAACTATTAGTTACAGTATCAATGATTAGCTTAGGATCTCGACTCACCTCAATCACATATATGTTATAATGGACTGAGGTGACACTACAATGGTCAACTAGCTTATATACCCTGAAGGTCCAAGCATCACCAGGCACCATCAGTGACATGGCAGTGGTGCAAGGTGTCTATACCTGAGTGTTCATGATGTATGCATTCCAACATAACCAAATACGGTAGTACTTATATGGTACAGTAAATATCCCTACTGAAAATGGCCCTTGTACTAACTTTTTTCACATCAGTATGCACCATTATGTTCTAGTGACCTGGTCTATCTCCATAACGTGACAACTTCACTAGTTCTCAATTGAAAGGCTAGAAAGAAATTAAGCATATCGTGCTGAAAAAAAATGGAATACATGTCTAACACATACCTACAACACTCCTGATTAGCATGCTATACCCCACTTCCCAGTTGCATTTTCTCAATGATAGTACAAGTCCCAAATTTGATGCCATACATAAAATGCACAATCTTCACACCCTTTAAATCTCCACATCAGATAGAATCCCTTGCACTATTTTGCATGTGGCATTTCCCTGAGGAATCCTGAATTCTATGACCAAATTAACTTGCATATCCAATGGGAGTCTGAGGATGTGGAGTAATATCAGGTGATTTGGGGGGTCCTTTAGGGTTCCAAGCATGGGTCATAACACAGGTTTGTGCATGTATAGCAAGGGTGTACCCATTACATATGCCATCTGACCCATGGGAAACAGTGCCAGCATTGCACAATCTCACCATTTCTGCACCCTATAATGGTCTACTTGCAATGGACAATGAGTTTTATATGGCCCACCTGTGGATGTAAGTATATGTGCTGCTGGTGTAGTTTGACTACATGCACTGTTCTCATCATTTTACACACATTAATTCAGACCCTAATCACAGCAAGGAGCTTGGAAACAATTATATTGTTTGTTTATCACCCTTTTACAAAAGTTTTAAATGTCACTAAGCTTATGGGATGGTGCTATTAGTCCTGTGTGGATAATCCATCACAGTATGGTCCATTTTAGATATGATCATTACCCTGTCACAGTATTGTATTCATTGATCTACCATTGTATAAAGACAAAATGGCATCAGAAGTTGCTCCACAAACATCAGGAGGCATAAAATGTGTTTTATGCAGGGTGCTGTTCTGTCACAGTGTCCAAAAAGTCCCACTAATTCATGGTTATTTTGCCATTATCCATATAACTCCTTACTGTACCCAAGGTATCAGTGTAGTGAATTTGCATTGTACTTATTCTAGCTCTTGTGCTAAATTCCACCCCCAGATACATTTCAAATCACTCCACTGCACTCCCAGCAAGGTGTTTACAATGAAGCAAATATATGACTTTCATTGGGAATCACACTGGTTGTTCAGGGCACTCAGGCTTTGAAGATCAAGATACAAAAGATGTGGAAGATAATGTTAGGGTACATACATGGCGGGTTTCCGGAGAAACCCACGGGATATCCGCTAGGACTTGGCTTCAGCTTATAGGCTGTGCCCTTGTGAGATCATGTCATCCAATTTCAGACAGGCAGATGGGAATCCTGGGGAGTCTGTGTGGGGTTCATGGGTTGAGGGGTCGTAGGTCAGAGGCCGTGGGTCGAGAGGTTGGGAGTTGAGATAAATAAGAGAGATAGATGCACTGGAGCCTGTGGGCTTTGACTAGCGTGAGCGGTGTAATTCAAGTAGGAGTTTAGAGTGGAAAATGTATTAGATTACTGGGGGGAATCTAAGCCGATTTTCTGACTGGATTGTATGTACAACATCTGCCAGACTATATAGACCGTGGAATGAATGACATACCAAATCCAGTAATGATGAAATGAAACTAGCAAAACATGAAATGAGAATAGTAAACACCAAATTTGGAGTTAGGAACGGGACAGAATGGAGCGGAATCTGAATCATGACAAATCATAAACCATAACAGGAAATGGAGCAGGAGTGGAGTCCTAATTGTGACAGGTCATTTGACTAAAATGGGAATGGGGCTCAGTTAGAGCGATGAAGGGTTTTCTGAGCGGGATCTGGTGACTGATGTGCAGGATGAGGTTGGACATAGACAGGGACGATGGATTCCGGTGGGTATTCTGGTGACTGATACACATGTAACGAAGTTGAATGTAGACAAGTCTGACATATGGAGTCCGGTGGGAATTCTGGTAAACTGACAATTGGTGTGTATAGGGTGTGGGTGCATATACGTTAGTGCCCAGAGCCTGGTGGGAATTCCGGTCATAACAGTACCCTCCCTTTATGCCGAAGTCCCAAAGAGGCTCTAGACCTAGATACGGTTCTTGTCGGCTATGTGCATGTGTCCAAAGTCATGTCAGTTACATGTATGTGTCAAAGAGTCACATGATCTGGAAGGTAAGGTTCAGATGCGACAAGCCTATACAAAAATTTGAAAAAATGAAATTTCTTCTTCTTTACTTCCCCCAGCTTCACCAGAATGGGTCCAAAACCAACACTGCGTAGGCCAATGCCAACTGCCAGGCCCTCCATGGGCAACATCTACCAGACACCACTCACCGCTGCCCAAATCTTGACGCAGCAGGAAGAGCAATGACGACAGTGAGAGGAGGCAGAGAAAGAAGTTAGGGAGGTTGAGGAGGCCCTGGACAGAGAGTACCAGGTGGCCTTGGCCGCGGAGAAAGCGGCAGAGGAGAAAAGGAAGAGGGATGAGGAAGAGGCTGTGTGAGTTGCCGTGGAGAAAGCCCAGGCACCTGCGGAGAGGGCTGCAGTAGTCGTGGGCAAGGTAAGCCTCAACTTGTCGTGTTTTTTTTGACTGACTTGGCATTTTCAGCGCAAGGTGGCAGAGGTTGAGTCGGAGTCTGAGGGGGAGCCGGAGAGCCCCCAAAAAGTAAGTCTCGGTCTGTGGGATATCCAGGGAACTAACCATAACAACAGAAAGCAAGGAAGGCGGTACCAATCTGCCTGCCAGCATGGAGTGACCTGTGGTGTTCCGGTTGTAATGACTGGAACACTGCATGTAATTGGAAGTCCAGGCAGGGACTGGGGTGTTATCAGTGCATGCACTCAAAGTGAGGTGTGCGCTCGTACATGAGTAGTCCACAGGGTCTGGGGCATGGGACAACAGCAAGTTGGATGGGTATTCCAGTCTGGAGGAAGTTTTAGGATGGATCGCTGAGGGCATTGAGGCCCAGAATGAGTTGCTCTGGAAGAGCAACAAGGTGCATGTAATAATGGCAAAGGATCTCCGCACACTCCACTCGGAACATTTCAAGTTCCTAGTGGAGTATGCCGGCTTTGTTTATGAGGAGCTGGAGGCTGGGAGTTCCGAGGATGCTGGGTTGGATGAGGATGGGGTGCCTGCGGAGATAGCGGAGCTACCCGAGGAGATGGCTGAGGTGGGAAAAAAGGAGGCAGGGAAAAAGGATAGCCCCATAAATGTAGACTGAAAATAAAAATAAAGCTTGATAATAATTTTTTGAACATAAAAGTAAAGTGTGAAAAGCATAAGAATCAAAGTCCACAGAAACTCCGCTTAAGGACTTGAAAGACATGTCGGAACCTGTAAAAGCAAAGAGAGACATAGGGCGACAGGGAATAATGAAAATGAGTCCAAACGTGACATGGGGTCCATGGAGTGCAGTCAGAGAGAAGATAGTGGTCCAGGTTTGAGTGGGTAAGCTGCATGAAAGTCAGTAATGATTTCCATGACATTACTGAGTTCTGTGGCCAAAATCCATCAAGTTTCTTCATTGGTGCCCTTGTCACCTGCCCACTTGACCAAGTAAAGCAGTTTACAAGTGTGTCGATGCTTCTCAATTTTCGAATCTAAAATTTGCGAGATTTCAAACTCAGGTTCTCCATCAATAATGACCAGAGGAGGCGGAGATTGCACGTGATCCAGGATAGTGTTGGCAGTACAAGATTCTAATATAGAAATGTGAAATACCGGGTGTACTGCATGCATGCTATCTGGAAGCCGTAGGGTCCAAGAAACTGAACCTACTTGTGTGATAATTTCAAATGGACCTAAATATTTTTCAGCAAGCTTTTTTGATGGATGGGTAGTCCGGAAGAATTGAGCTTTGACAAAAACACGGTCACCAATCTTGAAGTTTGGTGGTGGAATCCGGTGTTTGTCCACTGAATGTTGGTATTGCTGTTGGGTGGACTTTATTGCAGTCCAGAGCTCCTCGTGGAGCTTGTGGAGGTCTGTGGTGAACTCTTGAGTGTGAGCAGAGGCAAGATTTCATTCTGGATGTACTGTAATATTTGGATTATATCCTTTATTTGCAAAGAACGGGGAAATGCCAGTAGTGGCTGAAGGTGCATTGTTGTAAGCAAATTCTGCAAGTGGTAATGAGGATTTCCAATTGTCCTGTTGATAATTGCAATATACATGGAGATATTGTTCCAATGTCTGGTTGACACATTCAGTTTGTCTGTCACTTTCTGGGTGATGTCCAGACGTGAAATGTAGTTTCATGTCCAAGGATTTCCTGAGGGATGTAAAGAAGTGAGATACAAACTCTGATCCTCAGTCGGAAGTTACATGGGATGGAACTCTGTGCTTGGAAAATACGTGGATAATAAAAAGTTCCACTAACTGCATGGACATAATTGTATCATATGTAGGGATGAATATACCTTGTTTTGAGAATCTGTCAACAATGACTAGAATGGTGGAAAAGCCTTCGGAGTCCGGTAGGTGTTCAATGAAATCCATAGAGATAGAATTCCACAGGTGTTCTGGTACTGGGAGTTGTTTCAAAAGGCCATATGACTTGTGTCGCTGAGATTTCGAGTGGCACAAGGGGAGGTGGCTGTTAAGAGCAGAAACTGACGGATGTCGGCTGGCCGACAGGGACTGAACGGAAGGACTTGGCTTCAGCTTATGTGCTGCACCCTTGCAAGTTACCGTCAGGTGTCCTTAAATTTCGGGCGGGCGAAAACTAGTCCTGTCAAGTAAACCTCTCGGTAAACTACCAATCGGAAACCGAAGGATAAGTCGAGGGTTGGGCTGAGGGGTCAGAGACCAAGAGTCGGAGACTGAGAGAGTCGGGGACTGAGAGTCGGAGACTGAGAGAGTCAGAGCCTGAGAGAGTCAGAGCCTGAGAGAGTCGGAGACTGAGACAGTCGGAGATTAGAGGTTGCGGTCGTAAATGTAGGTTGAATTGTAAATCGGAGGGAGTCGGAATGTGGTGGTCGTGAATAGATAATGGAGTCGGAAATTAAAGGGTATCTAAGTCTATCTAAGTCGATATTCTAAGTTGATATTCTGATTGTCTAATAACTACATTTACAGTGGGTTTATATATGAGTTATCGGCGTCTAGAAACTACTAACTAAGGGAAGAGCGGAAACACTATTTGACAAATAGACTTGACTAGAAACCGGAAGGTTACGATAAGATTGGAAGCCGAGATTTAGCCGAGAGCGGGATTACGAGAAAAGGGAATAGTCCATGGGCTACAGGTATATATGGGCATATGTGAAACATAGAGTAAAACAGATCATCATAATGAAAGGGGACGTATCGAAGCATAACCAGATGGTAGAGTATATTTTGACAGGGGCGTAAATGGGGTTTGATCGCCATGAAGGTATACATCAGCGTCGGTGTTCCGAAGGTTGCCGAAATGATGACTTGATTAATAATTTGGAACATCGTAGACTGTAGTATTCTCGGGGACCATCGGGTTGCGACATGGGTTATGACACGGTCGTAACACTGGCACAGACTCATGAATAAATGGTAATGGTAATGCATGTTAGGACCAGAAAACCTGCTGGGCTCTGGACCTTGCTGTACATGCACCTGACTCTCTATACACACCAGGTTACAGTTTACTGGAAAACCTGCCAGCATCTGGACCCTGCCATATATGCACCCAACCCTCTACAGTGAGGGACAAAACCCTTCCAATGATTTTTAGTTATGCAAAGATTCTTGAATAACTCAAGAACCACTGTAGATACAGACCTGAAATTTGGTGATTGGTTAGGTCTATATGTTATCTATATGCCTTAAAATATTATGATATAAGCATTAGTACTTCCCATGCTATAAATAAAATAATAATAAAATCACATTGGAAGGGTTTTGTCCCAGTCACATGATTAGCACAAAGCCTTATTGATTATCTGCAAATAAGGTTTTGTTTAATCATGTGACCTCTCAAAATTAGGTATATATATAGCTGTTCACCTTCTAGTTCAACAACATCCCCACAACTCAACATTCTACACCATGAAAGCTCTTACTCCTGCTCAGGTTAGCCACATTCTCACTTTGCTCAATAAAGACAAGTCTGCTTCTCAGATCTCTGCAATCACTGGTGAAGGTCTGTCTACTATATCCAGAATTCACTTTACCCATTGCCTATTCCTTGTCAAAGCACCTGGTGGGCATCCATGCAAGCTTTCTCCCTCAGATATTCATTATTCCATTCAACAAATCACTTCTCAGAAGGCAGAACATGCCACTGAGGACACCAAAATCCTTTAAAATATGACTGGAGAGTCCATTTCAGTGAAGACTGTTTATAGAGCACTAAAGAAGGCTGGAATGAGGGCTGTGGTGAAGAGAAAAAGGCCTTTACTCACTAAGAGGCATAGGAAGGTAAGAATGGACTTTGCTCTAGCACACAAGGAATAGACTGTGGATGATTGGAAGAGGGTTGTTTGGTCAGATGAGACAAAAATCAATTGTTTGGGGTCAAATGGGAGGAAGTGGGTGTGGAAAAGGGCAGGAGAGGGGCTCAGTGATAAGGTGGTTGAGGGGACAGTCAAGTTTGGAGGAGGAAAACTGATGCTGTGGGGCTGTATGTTGTGGGAAGGACCAGGATATTTTACCAAGATTGATGGAAGGATGGATGGTGACCTTTATGTTAGCATTCTGGAAGATGAACTTCAACCAACCATGGAGTATTATGGCAAGAACACAGAAGATGTGGTCTTTCAGCAAGACAATGACCCCAAACACAAGAGCAGGAAGGCTACCAATTGGTTTAAAGACAATGGATTTGTGGTCATAGTATGGCTACCTCAGTCTGCTGACCTTAATCCAATTGAACACCTCTGGTATTACCTCCAAAAGAGGCTGGGAGAGTATGAAGTGGCACCCAAGAGTATTCATGAGTTGTGAGAGAGGGTTCAGACAGATTGGGAGAATACCCCTGCCTCTACTTGTCAGAACTTGATAGAGAGTATTCCTAGAAGGGTTGAGGCTGTTTTGAAGGCCAAGAGAGGCTATACCAGGTACTAGATTGTTTGATTTGTGTTCTTTTTATACCAGGGACAAAACCCTTCCAATGTGATTTTATTAGTGTTTTGTTTATAGTGTGGGAAATACTAATGCTTATGTCATAATATTTTAAGGGAATATAGATAACATAGATCTAACCAACCCCCAAATTTCAGGTCTGTATCTACAGTGGTTCCTGAGTTATTCAAGGATCTTTGCACAACTAAAAATCATTGGAAGGGTTTTGTCCCTCACTGTATATAGTTTTGACCCTCTTAGCCTTCCATTCCCTCTCCATCCCATTCACTTCCCTGTCACTGTCTCCCTGTATACATCTCACTTGCCACCTCAGACCTTTGTTTAGTACTTTACATTTAGTCTCCCTGCCTAGTCATTGATTTCCTATGATCTATTTCACCCTTCACTTCCTTGATTGGTCATCTGTCTCATTGTGGTATAAAGTTTTCTCCATGTATGCTACAATTCTTCAGTTCAAAAATCAACTTGGATTACCATCTACTAGTTCTCAGTCTTTTTCCTCCCTTCTCAATACTCTTGTAGATGTTCTTCAGCAAACCTTGAACTCTTACCTTACAACTCTTAGTCTTTCAGCCTACTGGTTGATTAAGCTAAGTGTTGATCTTCATTTTTATCATACTATCCACTCTGTTTGAAATACCAGAGCATCCTAACAGATCATGCAAGGGTGCAACACATCAGTTGAAGCCAAGCTCCACTACATTTATAGAGTTGGACCTCTTGACTAGAACAATCTCTATTGTCAGCCCCCCAATTAGCTCATTTTGTATCATCAGCCCCAAGGCTGAGAGCCCTCAAAAGGTAAGTGGCAGGTCCACAGGAATGTCCAAGACTGACCAAAATAACAGAAGTCAAAGAAAATGGCTCCAGTACATCTGGAGTCAAACTGGGTGCAACAACTGCAATGCAGAGTGTTACTGGAAGTCCTGGTAGGGGCTGGGCTGTCGGCCATGTGTGCACATCAAAGTGAGATGCTCACTGGTTCATGAGCCCATGGGGTCCATGGTATGGGAAGTGGGTGGCTTGGTGGAAAGGCCTGGGGCCTTGGAGGAAACTTTGGGGTGGATAGTGGTGGGCATAGAGGCCCAGAACCAGTTGCTTGAAAAGAGCAACTGGGTCCAAGGGGCTATGGTGGAGAGGCTCTGGAGACTCTGTGGGGAGTTCTGGGAGTTCTGGGCAGAATATGGAGGATATGTGTATAAGGAGTCCCAGGGTGGGAGTTCTGAGGAGCTGGGGGAGGAGTCCAGGGTGGCCGAGGAACTGGTGGAGCTCCAAAGAGAGTTTAACGAAAATGGGCAAAAACATAGTCCCATTAATGTAGAGTAAAAAGAAAATAATAATTTTTTTAAATTTTCAAATGGAAGCATGAAAAAGTCCATGGGAAGGTCCACTAAGACTTAAGAGACAAGTCTGAAACCTGTAAAAGCAAAGAGAAACATAGGGTGACAAGGAAAAATGAAGTCAATCCAACATATACATGGGGTCTGTGGAATGCAGCTAGAGAGAAGATAATGGTCCCAGTTTGAGTGGGCAAGCTGTGTGAAAGTCAGTGATGATCTCCATGGCATTCCCAAGTTCTGTGGCCAATTCCAAGATGTCTCTTTTCTGTGCCCTCGTAACCCACCCACTTGACCAAGTAAAGCAGTTTACAAGTGTGTCAACACTTATCTATTTTTGAGTCTAAAATTTGTGAGATTTCAAACTCAGGTTCTCCATCAATAATGACCAGAGGGGGCAGAGATTGCACATGGCCCAGGATAGTGTTAGCAGTACAGGGTTCTAGCATAGAGATATGAAATACTGGGTACCACACACATGCTATCCAGAAGCCACAGGGTCCATGAAACTGAACCAACTTGTGCTATTAACTTGAACAGGCCTAAATATTTTTCAGCAGGTTTCTTTGACAGACAGGTAGTCCAGAAGAATTGAGCTTTGACAAAAACATGGTCACCATTTTTTAAGTTGGGTGGCAGAATCCAGTTTTTGTCTGCTGAATGCTGATATTGTTCTTGGGTGGATTTTATTGCAGTCTGGAGTTCTTTGTGGAGTTTGTGGAGGTCTGTGACAAATTCTTGAGCATGGGCTGAGGCAAGGTTCCATTCTGGTGTACCATAAAAAGAACAGGGAAATACCAGTAGTGGCCAAGGGTGCATTGTTGTAAGCAAGTTCTGCAAGTGTGTTAAGAACTGAAAACTGACTAATGTCAGTATGCTGACAGGGACCGATCGGAAGGACTTGGCTTCAGCTTATATGCTGTGCCCTTGCAAATATCCGTTGGGTGTCCTTAAATTTCAGATGGGTGAAGACTAGTCCTAACGAGTACCTCACAGTGAGTTACCAATTGGGACTGAAGGATAAGTCGAGTGTTGGGCCAAGGGGTTGGGGACTGAGAGTGGGCGAGCGCACGTGAAGGCGGAGAGCGGGATACTTAGAGTAAGACTTCTAGAGATGTATGTGGGTGTTCTGAATTGATATTCTGATTGCCTAGTAACTACAACCACAGTAGATTCATATACAAGTATTCGGCGTCTAGAAAATACTAACCAAGGGAAGAGTGGAAACATTGTTGACAAATAAACTTGACTAGGAATGGGAAGGTTACAATAAGTTCGGAGGCTGTGATTAACCAAGAGCGGAATTACGAGAAAAGGAAATAGTCAGAGGGTTACAAGTATATATAGGCATATGTGAAACATAGAGTAGAATGGATCATCATAATAAAAAGGGACGTATCAGAGTATAACCGGATAGTACGAGTATATTTTGATGGGGGTGTAAATGGGGTCTGATCGCTGTGAAAGCATATGTCAGTGTCAGGAGTCTGATGGTTTCCGATGTGATGACTTGATCGATAACTTATAACGTCGATAGATGGCAATAACCTTGGGGACTGTCGGGTTGCGACAGGGTCATAACAAAGTGGTAACAAAGATTTCCAATTGTCCTGTTGATAGTTGCAAAATACATGGAGATATTGTTCCAATGTCTGATTGACACACTTGGTTTGTCCATCACCTTCTGGGTGGTGTCCAGATGTGAAGTGTAACTTCATGTCCAAGGATTTCCCAAGGGATCTAAAGAAGTGAGATGTTAGGGTACGTACACGGCAGGTTTCCAGAGGTAGAGTCCCCATCCATCCTTCCATCAATCTTGCATGCATACCCAACCCCCTCCCACAGCATGCACCCCCAAACCATTAAAGATCCACCACCAAACTTCAGGGTTCCCTCAACCAGCCTGTCACTCAAGCCCTCCCCTGCCCTTTTCCACACCCACTTCCTGCCATCTGACCCCAGCCTATTGATTTTGGTCTCATCAGACCACACCACGTTCTTCCAATCCTTCACAGTCCAATCCTGATATGCCAAAGTAAAATCCATTCTCTCCTTTTTATCCCTCTTAGAAAGAAGAGGCCTTTTCTTCTTTACCACAGGCTTCATCCCAGCTGCCTTGAGCCAATGATGCACTGTTTGAGGATTGAGTGACTGGTTGGTGATAGTGAAAAGTGCCTTCGTTGCATCTACAGCTGTATCAGCCTTTCCAGAGCTGATAAGGCGTTGTGCAATATGGATGTTGGCTGTGGAGAGTTTGGAAGGGTGACCACCAGAGGACTTAGAAAGGTGGGAATGGTGTTTAGAATGAAGTCTAGAGATAGTAGCATAGCTATAGCCAGTAGAAACTGAAATTTGTCTGGCAGAATGGCCAGCATCAAGTAGAGAAAGGATCTCATACTGGGCAGCAGTGGAAAGGGGATGCATGGTTAGAATTGAGGGAATCTTAGCTGAGAAAGCCCTTCAACTTATACTGTAGTATAGAATGATCACACGACATGTTGAAAAACATAAACAAATGCAAACAATCAACATAGGCATATGGTTTTCATGCCAGAACCTGTCAGTTACAAAACGTATCCAATGGACCCTCTCCATTAAAATATTTATAGTGTTTCCATATATGGATATTACATAATATAGTTCTACCATCTAAATATATACATGATAGGTCATGTTCACAAATATTTTGGCGATTTCTACTATTTTATCTACTGGGATATAGCATATATAAGCTGAAACTACAAAACATTGGATACGTTTTGTAAGTCACTGTAGATGTGCTGGAGCCTGTGGGCTCCAACTAGTGTGAGCGGTGTAATTCAAGTAGCAGTTTAGAGTGGAAAATGTATTAGATTACTGGAGGGAATCTAAGCCAATTTTCTGACTGGATTGTATGTACAACATCTGCCAGTTTAAATAGACTGTGGAGTGAATGACATACCAAATCCAGTAATAATGAAATGAAACTAGCAAAACATAAAACAGGAATAGTAAACACCAAATTTGATGTTAGGAATGGGACGGAATGGAGTGGAGTCTGAATCGTGACAAATCATAAACCATAATGGGAAACAGAGCGGGAATGGAGTCCGAATTGTGACAGGTCATTTGACTAAAATGGGAATGGGGCTCTGTTAGAGGGATGACGGGTTTTACGAGTGGGGTCCAGTGACTGATGTGTGGGACAAGGTCAGACATAGACAGGGGCGGAGTCTGATGGGTATTCCAGTGACTTAAACACAATGTAATGAAGTTGAATGTGGACAAGTCTGATGTACAGAGTCCGGTGGGAAATCCGGTAGACTGACAATGGGTGCATATAGGGTGTGGGTACGTATAAGTTAGTGCCCGGAGTCCGGCAGGATTTCTGGTTGTAACATGAGATACAAACTCTGATCCTTGATTGGAAGTTATGTGGGATGGGCCTTCATGCTTGGAAAATACATTAATAATAAAAAGTTCTGCTAACTGCATGGATGTGATGGTGTCATGTGTGGGGATGAAAATACCTTGTTTTGAGAATCTGTCAACAATGACTAGAATGGTGGAAAAGCCTTCAGAGTCTGGTAGATGTTCAACGAAATCCATAGAGATGGAATTCCACAGGTGTTCTGGTACCAGAAGTTGTTTCAGAAGGCCATATGGCTTGTAACACTGTGATTTGGAGCCTGGACAAGTGATGCAAGATTTCCAATAGTGCTTAACAAAATCTTGGAGTCTGGGCCAAGTATATTCTCTTCTTATCAATGATAGAGTCTCGTTGAGCCTGAAATGTCCCAAGAGTGGGTGATCATGGTTGTACTGGACTATGTATTCTTAGGTGGAGGCCATGGGAGTCTGGTACATATATGCAATCGTCAAGTCTAGATTCCACAGATGATGGGATGGATGAGGAAAATTGTGTGGACTGATGTGGTAAGCTGCTGGTTCGTGAAAATGGGTTTCAAGTTGTGTGGGTTTACTGTGGCATAGTTGTTACTCTCCTCTTTGGGATAGACATCCCATTGTCTAGTCAAAGTGTCAGGTTTTCCACTGAGGTGGCTGGGTTGAAAATGGATAATCATATTGAAGGCTGATAGGTACAGTGACTCCAAAAACCCTTTCCATAACAACCCCAAATGCGGTGTGTGAAGCACACCACCTTATAATTCCACTTAGCTTTGGTGGGGCCATACATAGTACATACCCTTGGCTACAGGATTGCTCCCTGGGTCACGTGATTTGGGCTACAGGGTGTAGAGATATGATCAATTTAAAACAGCAATACTTTGGAAAGGGGTTTTCACTTTTGAACTGATGACTAAGATCTCAGTCAAATCATAGAATAATGGCCATTATTCGTTGGTACACACAAATATATACATGTAAATAGTATGTCTGAGTTTAAAAAGTTCCCACACTTCTTGATTCCTAACCACCATCATGGTCAGATCCCTCTCTCTTACTCAACAAAACACCATCCTCTCCTTGGTTGATTCTGGCCACTCTGGTGAAGCCATTGCCAAGAGAACTGGTGTTAGCCCATCTGCCATATCCAAACTTCACTCCAAACAATGTTCTCTCCTTCCCAAAGCTGTTGGGGGTCTCAAAGCTTTCCCCTACCAATATCTGACATGCTCAACATCTGTCAAAGCTGAAAATGCTGTCCAAGTGACCAAAGCCTCACCAACATTATCAACCAGCCCCTCTCTGCCAATATGGTCCACCTCAACTTGAAGAAAGCTGGTATGAAGGCTATGGTCAAGTCAAAATGCCCCCTTCTTTCTGCCAGGCATCAGCTCACTTGGACTTTGCATATGCTCACAAGGATTGGACTACGGAGGACTGGAAGAAGGTCATATGGTCTGATGAAACCAAAATCAATCACCTAGGGTCAGATGGATGGGGACTTCTATCTTCAAAATTTGAAGGATGAGCTCCAGCAAACCCTGGAGTATTATGGTCTCAATCCTCCTGACATCATCTTCAGCAGGATAATGACCCTAAGCATACCTGCAGGCTGGTCAAGAACTGGCTAGAGGAGCAAGAATTCAGGACTATGGTTTGGCCTGCACAGTCTCCAGACCTGAATCCTATTGAACATCTCTGGGGTTGGCTCAAGAGAAGGTTTGCAGAGTATGAAAACTCCCCCAATGGAATCCATGAATTGTGGGAAAGGGTTCAAGTGGAGTGGGATAGAATACCGGTTGAGGAGTGTCAGAAATTGATTGAAAGCATGCCTAGAAGGGTTCAGGCAGTGCTTAAAGCAAAAGGTGGTTATACCAAGTACTGATAATATGCAAATACCCTTTTCAGTTCAAAAGTGAGAAAACCCCTTCCATGGTATTGCTGTTTTACATTAAAAATCATTGGAAGGGATTTATCCCTCACTGTATATGGTACCCAAAGTACAGTCACAACCGGAGTGCCCACCAGGACACACACATGACACACCTGTCTATATCTGACTCTGTCTCATGCACCAGTCACCAGACTTCACCCAGACAACCCATGAGCTCTCTAACTGAGCCTCATTCCCATTATGGTCAAATGATCTGTCATGGTTTGCACCCTGCTTCTGTTCCATTCTGCCCCTAACACCTAGTTTGGTGTTTACTCATCTCATTTCATGATTACTTGTTTTGATCTTTAATATTACCAGATTTGGTATTGCATACATTCCACAGTCTATATAGTCTAGCTAATGTTGCATATAAAATCCAATCAGAAAACCCCCAGTAACTTAACATATATCCCACTCTATCCCCATCTCTCATCTTTGAAACACAATGCTATTGACCTTGTCAGAACCTGCAGGCTTTCTGACTGGCCTCCTAACATATTGACCTATCAACTACTCCTGGACTCCCCAGGTTTTCCATCTGCCTATTTGAAATTGGACACCATGATCTCACAAGGGGCACAGCCTATAAGCTGAAGCCAAGTCCTACTGGATTATCTGCAGGTTTCTCCAGAAACCCTCCATAAGCCTGCACATCCCTTAACAGTATTTTCTGACCAGGATTTGCAGATTGTGTCAATATGCCACCAAGAAGAAAAGCACCCATACAGGAAAACATATCTGGACCGTCAACTCTTCATTCTCCACTCTCTTTGTACACCAGTCAGACACTCACAAACCAGCTGGATGCCACAAACAAATTTCATATCAAAGAACCCCTAGCAAACCCGGACAATTCTGAGCATGAGGACAAGTCCATGGCCCCTGACAAAGGCAAAGGTGTCAAAAATCCCCTGTCTAATGAGTGACTGCAGTTTTCAGATCCCACTTCTGAGTTGTTAGCATTTACTTTAGATAAAATGATGGATCACATGCTCAGAGAAAACAAGACAAGGATCAGGAACCTCCATGGTTAAAAGTCAATGCTCCAGAACCCTTCACAGGTTCCAACCCCAACACACTTTCCACCTTCCTCATGCAGTGTCACTTCAATTTCTGTGATCAATCTGCCACATTCTCCACAGACTCCCAAAAGGTCAATTACATGCTCTCATACCTCTTGGGATCCATGTTAAAATGGTTCAAACCAGGTTTTAGCAGACTTTCTGAGAAAGAGCTGACCTGGCTTGAAGATTGGAATGCATTTGTTGAAGAGCTAAAGACACACTTTGGCCTGTATGACCTGACTGGAGAAGCCAAGAATAGCCTCACCAATCTTCATATGAAGGACAACCAGCAATCATGGACTACATTGTCCAATTCAACAATCTTGCAGTGTGGTGGCAATGGGGTGATCCCACACTCTGCTGCCAGTTCTATACTGGTCTGCCATCCTGCCTTAAGGATGAAGTCTCAAAAGGTGAAGATGGCAAACCCAAAACATTGTCCTGTATGCCCCTCAAGGCTCAAAACACAGATACATGCTATTGGGAATGTTGAGCGGAAGTTGCCAGCAAGACCTCTGTGGAAAAAGCCAACAAGTCCACAGTGAACAAACCCAACAACAATACTCCATCTACCAGCAACCAAAACTCCACGCAATCTGATCGGAAGAGTGACAAAAAGTCTTCCAATAACAACAACAACAGCAAAGGTCAGCAATCCAGTAAACAAAATGAAAAAACTGACCTCACAGGCAAGCTTGGGCCTGATGGCAAACTTACCCCAGAAGAAAGGCAGTGTTGTATGGATAACAACCTTTGTCTCTTGTGCAGAAAACCTGGTCATTGAGTTCTTGAATGTCCATTGGTGAAAGCAAACTCTGCAAAAGGTTGTGTAGCCAAGACTCCCTCCACAGAATCCCCATTGAAGGACAAACCAGCTTCCAATCCAAAAAAAGAGCAAGCAACCTCACAGGCTCCATGCAGGTTGGGGGTTGTGTTACCTCTCCACACATTCATGAGTTTAGTTGTCTTAACACATCCACTCTTTTGAACTCTGACTTGTTTTTTATTAAACTTATGTCTGATATGATCCTGAAATTCATTTTCTCAGCACATAGATTCTGGCTCAACTCATTGCTTTGTAGATACAAAATTCATGCAAAAAAATCTGCTGTTGATGTACCCAATAAATTTAGCCAGACTCTGACTTTTTGATGGTACAAGCAATTCAGTTATTATCCAAGCTTACAACCTATCTGTCTGGTTCCCATGTGGAACATCCCAGTTGGTCACTTTCTATGTGACCCAGTTAGACTCAAGTTGCTTGGTTGTCCTAGGAGATAACTGGCTTACCTGACACAATCCATTGATTGACTGGGTATCAAGCAGTATTACTTACCTGACACAATCCATTGATTGACTGGGTATCAAGCAGTATTACTTACCTGACACAATCCATTGATTGACTGGGTATCAAGCAGTATTACTTCCCGGACACCCGCAGTGCCTGAGATAACTGTATCATCCATGGCATCCATGGCATCCATGGCCTTCCTGGCACCTGTGGCCCTGGTGGCCCCTGTGGCCTCGGTGGCCCCTGTGGCCTCGGTGGCCCCTGTGGCCTCGGTGGCCCCTGTGGCCTCGGTGGCCCCTGTGGCCTCGGTGGCCCCTGTGGCCTCGGTGGCCCCTGTGGCCTCGGTGGCCCCTGTGGCCTCGGTGGCCCCTGTGGCCTCGGTGGCCCCTGTGGCCTCGGTGGCCCCTGTGGCCTCGGTGGCCCCTGTGGCCTCGGTGGCCCCTGTGATCCTTACAGCACCCATGGCTTCCCCGGAACCCATGGTACCTCCATCCATTTCTCTTATTAATGCTGCAGTGTTTATCAGAGCTACAAAAATGGATGGATCCCAGGCATTCACTATTAACTTAAAAGTTGATGAAGCAACTGGTCATTCTTCAACCCTGGCATCTGAGCAATCCACAGACCTATAAGGTGTCCCTGAGAAATACCATGATTTTTCAGATGTTTTTAGTAAGTGTAAAGCTGACCAGCTTCTGTCCCACAGAGAGTACAACTTAAAAAATCGACCTTGAAGAAGGTACCTAGCCATCCCTTGGACATATCTACCTGCTGTCCTCCATGGGACTTTCTGCAATCCAGGATTTCCTGGACAAACATTTGTCCATAGGTTTCATCCGACCCTTGAAGTCTCCTTTTGGAGCACCTGTTTTGTTTGTTAAGAAGAAGGACAGACCCCTCTGACTATGCATTGATTTAAGAGGACTCAATGCTGTTAGATGGAAGGATAAGTATCTGCTCCCACTTATATCTGATCTACTCGACACTCTGTGGAATGCCCATATTTATACCAAGATAGACCTTAAACATGCCTACCACTTGGTCCAGGTAGCCATATAAGATGAGTGAAAACCACTTTCAGGACCTGTTATGGGGCTTTTGAGTGGTTGGTGATGCCCTTCAGGCTCACCAATGCTCTGTCTGTTTTTCAATGTTTTATCAATGAGTCTCTGCCATGCTTGATGTATGCATCATTGTTTATCTGGACAACACTCTTATCTACTCCAAGGACCCCACAGCACATGACAAACAGGTCCACAAAGTTCTCCAGAGACTCAGACAACATGGTCTATTCACAAATGGTAAAAAGTGTACTTTTGACATGGACTCTGTAGAACATTTAGGTTTCATAATGGGTCCCAATGGACTCTGTATGGATAAAGCCAAAGTACAAGTCATCAAAGATTGGCCAGAATCCATAAAAGTCAAAGATATACAATCTTTCCTAGGATTTGCCAATTTTTACTGACAGTTTATCCGCAAGTATTCTGAGATCACAGTCCCCCTTACTCATCTTACACATAAGGGTACCCCATGGAATTTTGATGATAAGTGTTGAAAAGCTTTCAATCTTTTAAAAGATTCTTTTTCTTCAGCTCCAATCTGTTACAACTGGAAAGCCTGCTGGGCTCCGGGCACTAACTTATATGCACCCACACCCTACACACACCAGTTATCAGTTTACTGGAATACATACCTGCTGGACTCTGGACATTAGACCTGTCCATGCTCGACCTTTGTCACTTCATGTATCAGTCACCAGAATACCCACCAGGACCAGCACCTGTCTATCTCTGAGCCTGTCCCACACACCAGTCACCAGACTCCTCTCAGAAAACCTGACAGCTCTCTAACTGAGCCCTGTTCCCATTATGGTCAAATGACCTGTCACATTTCGGACTCCGCTCCTGCCCCATTCCCGTTATGGTCTAATGACCTGTCATGATTGGGACTCCGCTCTGCTCCATTCCTAACACCAAATTTGTGTTTACTTATCTCATTTCATGTTTACTAGTTTGGATTTCATTATTACTGGATTTGGTATGACATACATTCCACAGTCTATGTAGTCTGGCAGATGTTGTACATAGAATCCAGTCAGAAAATCAGCTTAGATTCTCCCCAGTAATCTCAGTACATTTTCTGCTCTAATCTCCTCTTTGAAACACACTGCTATTTACCTCATCAGGGCCCATGGGCTCCAACCTATCTAATACTCGACCTCTGACTCATCATCACTGCCCGACCCCTTGACCTCTGTGGGATTCCCGCAGTCAACTCCCCAACCTCTCAACCCACCAACCACTCCCGGACTCCCCAGGATTCCTGTCCACTCATCTGAAATTGGACAACATGATATCACAAGGGTGCAGCCTATAAGCTGAAGCCAAGTCCTACTGGCTTTCCTGCAGGTTTCTCCGGAAACCCTCCAATAAGCTCCATGCACATCCTTAACACAATCCTTTTGCATTGGAAACTGAACACTCTGCTCATTATTGAAATGGATGCCTCAGACTATGCACTTGAGCAATTTTGTTTATCCAGGACTCTGATGGAGAAGTCCACCCCATGGCTTTTCTGTCCCAGACTTTTACTGGACCAGAGCTCAATTCTGATGTCCATGACAAGGAACTCCTAGCAATTTTTAAGCCTTCAAATCATTGCAACACTATTTGGAGGGCACAGGAATTCCGATTGACATTGTAACAGATCACAAAAACCTCGAATTCTTTTTGACCATGAAACTTTTGACCTGCTGGCAAGTCCACTGGTCTGAATACAGTGACTCCAAAAACCCTCTCTAACTAACCCCAAATGTGGTGTGTGAAGTGCACCACCTTACAGCATGGGAATTCCACTTAGCTTTGGTGAAGTCATACATAGTATACACCCTTGGCTACAAGATTGCTTCCAGGGTCACATGATGTGGGCTTTAGGGCATAGATATATGATCAATGTAAAACAGCAATACCATGGAAGGGGTTTTCTCACTTTTGAACTGAAAAGGGTATTTGCATATTATCAGTACTTGGTATAACCACCTTTTGCTTTAAGCACTGCCTGAACCCTTCTAGGCATGCTTTCAATCAATTTCTGACACTCCTCAACCGGTATTCTATCCCACTCCACTTGAACCCTTTCCCACAATTCATGGATTCCATTGGGGGAGTTTTCATACTCTGCAAACCTTCTCTTGAGCCAACCCCAGAGATGTTCAATAGGATTCAGGTCTGGAGACTGTGCAGGCCAAACCATAGTCCTGAATTCTTGCTCCTCTAGCCAGTTCTTGACCAGCCTGCAGGTATGCTTAGGGTCATTATCCTGCTGAAGATGATGTCAGGAGGATTGAGACCATAATACTCCAGGGTTTGCTGGAGCTCATCCTTCAAATTTTGAAGATAGAAGTCCCCATCCATCTGACCCTAGGTGATTGATTTTGGTTTCATCAGACCATATGACCTTCTTCCAGTCCTCCGTAGTCCAATCCTTGTGAGCATATGCAAAGTCCAAGTGAGCTGATGCCTGGCAGAAAGAAGGGGGCATTTTGACTTGACCATAGCCTTCATACCAGCTTTCTTCAAGTTGAGGTGGACCATATTGGCAGAGAGGGGCTGGTTGATAATGTTGGTGAGGCTTTGGTCACTTGGACAGCATTTTCAGCTTTGACAGATGTTGAGCATGTCAGATATTGGTAGGGGAAAGCTTTGAGACCCCCAACAGCTTTGGGAAGGAGAGAACATTGTTTGGAGTGAAGTTTGGATATGGCAGATGGGCTAACACCAGTTCTCTTGGCAATGGCTTCACCAGAGTGGCCAGAATCAACCAAGGAGAGGATGGTGTTTTGTTGAGTAAGAGAGAGGGATCTGACCATGATGGTGGTTAGGAATCAAGAAGTGTGGGAACTTTTTAAACTCAGACATACTATTTACATGTATATATTTGTGTGTACCAACGAATAATGGCCATTATTCTATGATTTGACTGAGATCTTAGTCATCAGTTCAAAAGTGAAAACCCCTTTCCAAAGTATTGCTGTTTTAAATTGATCATATCTCTACACCCTGTAGCCCAAATCACGTGACCCAGGGAGCAATCCTGTAGCCAAGGGTATGTACTATGTATGGCCCCACCAAAGCTAAGTGGAATTATAAGGTGGTGTGCTTCACACACCGCATTTGGGGTTGTTATGGAAAGGGTTTTTGGAGTCACTGTACCTATCAGCCTTCAATATGATTATCCATTTTCAACCCAGCCACCTCAGTGGAAAACCTGACACTTTGACTAGACAATGGGATGTCTATCCCAAAGAGGAGAGTAACAACTATGCCACAGTAAACCCACACAACTTGAAACCCATTTTCACGAACCAGCAGCTTACCACATCAGTCCACACAATTTTCCTCATCCATCCCATCATCTGTGGAATCTAGACTTGACGATTGCATATATGTACCAGACTCCCATGGCCTCCACCTAAGAATACATAGTCCAGTACAACCATGATCACCCACTCTTGGGACATTTCAGGCTCAACGAGACTCTATCATTGATAAGAAGAGAATATACTTGGCCCAGACTCCAAGATTTTGTTAAGCACTATTGGAAATCTTGCATCACTTGTCCAGGCTCCAAATCACAGTGTTACAAGCCATATGGCCTTCTGAAACAACTTCTGGTACCAGAACACCTGTGGAATTCCATCTCTATGGATTTCGTTGAACATCTACCAGACTCTGAAGGCTTTTCCACCATTCTAGTCATTGTTGACAGATTCTCAAAACAAGGTATTTTCATCCCCACACATGACACCATCACATCCATGCAGTTAGCAGAACTTTTTATTATTAATGTATTTTCCAAGCATGAAGGCCCATCCCACATAACTTCCAATCAAGGATCAGAGTTTGTATCTCATGTTACAACCAGAAATCCTGCCGGACTCCGGGCACTAACTTATACGTACCCACACCCTATATGCACCCATTGTCAGTCTACCGGATTTCCCACCGGACTCTGTACATCAGACTTGTCCACATTCAACTTCATTACATTGTGTTTAAGTCACTGGAATACCCATCAGACTCCGCCCCTGTCTATGTCTGACCTTGTCCCACACATCAGTCACTGGACCCCACTCGTAAAACCCGTCATCCCTCTAACAGAGCCCCATTCCCATTTTAGTCAAATGACCTGTCACAATTCGGACTCCATTCCCGCTCTGTTTCCCATTATGGTTTATGATTTGTCACGATTCAGACTCCACTCCATTCCGTCCCATTCCTAACATCAAATTTGGTGTTTACTATTCCTGTTTTATGTTTTGCTAGTTTCATTTCATTATTACTGGATTTGGTATGTCATTCACTCCACAGTCTATTTAAACTGGCAGATGTTGTACATACAATCCAGTCAGAAAATTGGCTTAGATTCCCTCCAGTAATCTAATACATTTTCCACTCTAAACTGCTACTTGAATTACACCGCTCACACTAGTTGGAGCCCACAGGCTCCAGCACATCTACAGTGACTTACAAAACGTATCCAATGTTTTGTAGTTTCAGCTTATATATGCTATATCCCAGTAGATAAAATAGTAGAAATCGCCAAAATATTTGTGAACATGACCTATCATGTATATATTTAGATGGTAGAACTATATTATGTAATATCCATATATGGAAACACTATAAATATTTTAATGGAGAGGGTCCATTGGATACGTTTTGTAACTGACAGGTTCTGGCATGAAAACCATATGCCTATGTTGATTGTTTGCATTTGTTTATGTTTTTCAACATGTCGTGTGATCATTCTATACTACAGTATAAGTTGAAGGGCTTTCTCAGCTAAGATTCCCTCAATTCTAACCATGCATCCCCTTTCCACTGCTGCCCAGTATGAGATCCTTTCTCTACTTGATGCTGGCCATTCTGCCAGACAAATTTCAGTTTCTACTGGCTATAGCTATGCTACTATCTCTAGACTTCATTCTAAACACCATTCCCACCTTTCTAAGTCCTCTGGTGGTCACCCTTCCAAACTCTCCACAGCCAACATCCATATTGCACAACGCCTTATCAGCTCTGGAAAGGCTGATACAGCTGTAGATGCAACGAAGGCACTTTTCACTATCACCAACCAGTCACTCAATCCTCAAACAGTGCATCATTGGCTCAAGGCAGCTGGGATGAAGCCTGTGGTAAAGAAGAAAAGGCCTCTTCTTTCTAAGAGGGATAAAAAGGAGAGAATGGATTTTACTTTGGCATATCAGGATTGGACTGTGAAGGATTGGAAGAACGTGGTGTGGTCTGATGAGACCAAAATCAATAGGCTGGGGTCAGATGGCAGGAAGTGGGTGTGGAAAAGGGCAGGGGAGGGCTTGAGTGACAGGCTGGTTGAGGGAACCCTGAAGTTTGGTGGTGGATCTTTAATGGTTTGGGGGTGCATGCTGTGGGAGGGGGTTGGGTATGCATGCAAGATTGATGGAAGGATGGATGGGGACTCTACCTCTGGAAACCTGCCGTGTACGTACCCTAACATCTCACTTCTTTAGATCCCTTGGGAAATCCTTGGACATGAAGTTACACTTCACATCTGGACACCACCCAGAAGGTGATGGACAAACCAAGTGTGTCAATCAGACATTGGAACAATATCTCCATGTATTTTGCAACTATCAACAGGACAATTGGAAATCTTTGTTACCACTTTGTTATGACCCTGTCGCAACCCGACAGTCCCCAAGGTTATTGCCATCTATCGACGTTATAAGTTATCGATCAAGTCATCACATCGGAAACCATCAGACTCCTGACACTGACATATGCTTTCACAGCGATCAGACCCCATTTACACCCCCATCAAAATATACTCGTACTATCCGGTTATACTCTGATACGTCCCTTTTTATTATGATGATCCATTCTACTCTATGTTTCACATATGCCTATATATACTTGTAACCCTCTGACTATTTCCTTTTCTCGTAATTCCGCTCTTGGTTAATCACAGCCTCCGAACTTATTGTAACCTTCCCATTCCTAGTCAAGTTTATTTGTCAACAATGTTTCCACTCTTCCCTTGGTTAGTATTTTCTAGACGCCGAATACTTGTATATGAATCTACTGTGGTTGTAGTTACTAGGCAATCAGAATATCAATTCAGAACACCCACATACATCTCTAGAAGTCTTACTCTAAGTATCCCGCTCTCCGCCTTCACGTGCGCTCGCCCACTCTCAGTCCCCAACCCCTTGGCCCAACACTCGACTTATCCTTCAGTCCCAATTGGTAACTCACTGTGAGGTACTCGTTAGGACTAGTCTTCACCCATCTGAAATTTAAGGACACCCAACGGATATTTGCAAGGGCACAGCATATAAGCTGAAGCCAAGTCCTTCCGATCGGTCCCTGTCAGCATACTGACATTAGTCAGTTTTCAGTTCTTAACACACTTGCAGAACTTGCTTACAACAATGCACCCCTTGGCCACTACTGGTATTTCCCTGTTCTTTTTATGGTACACCAGAATGGAACCTTGCCTCAGCCCATGCTCAAGAATTTGTCACAGACCTCCACAAACTCCACAAAGAACTCCAGACTGCAATAAAATCCACCCAAGAACAATATCAGCATTCAGCAGACAAAAACTGGATTCTGCCACCCAACTTAAAAAATGGTGACCATGTTTTTGTCAAAGCTCAATTCTTCTGGACTACCTGTCTGTCAAAGAAACCTGCTGAAAAATATTTAGGCCTGTTCAAGTTAATAGCACAAGTTGGTTCAGTTTCCATGGACCCTGTGGCTTCTGGATAGCATGTGTGTGGTACCCAGTATTTCATATCTCTATGCTAGAACCCTGTACTGCTAACACTATCCTGGGCCATGTGCAATCTCTGCCCCCCTCTGGTCATTATTGATGGAGAACCTGAGTTTGAAATCTCACAAATTTTAGACTCAAAAATAGATAAGTGTTGACACACTTGTAAACTGCTTTACTTGGTCAAGTGGGTGGGTTACGAGGGCACAGAAAAGAGACATCTTGGAATTGGCCACAGAACTTGGAATGCCATGGAGATCATCACTGACTTTCACACAGCTTGCCCACTCAAACTGGGACCATTATCTTCTCTCTAGCTGCATTCACAGACCCCATGTATATGTTGGATTGACTTCATTTTTCCTTGTCACCCTATGTTTCTCTTTGCTTTTACAGGTTTCAGACTTGTCTCTTAAGTCTTAGTGGACCTTCCCATGGACTTTTTCATGCTTCCATTTGAAAATTTAAAAAAATTATTATTTTTTTTTTACTCTACATTAATGGGACTATGTTTTTGCCCATTTTCGTTAAACTCTCTTTGGAGCTCCACCAGTTCCTCGGCCACCCTGGACTCCTCCCCCAGCTCCTCAGAACTCCCACCCTGGGACTCCTTATACACATATCCTCCATATTCTGCCCAGAACTCCCAGAACTCCCCACAGAGTCTCCAGAGCCTCTCCACCATAGCCCCTTGGACCCAGTTGCTCTTTTCAAGCAACTGGTTCTGGGCCTCTATGCCCACCACTATCCACCCCAAAGTTTCCTCCAAGGCCCCAGGCCTTTCCACCAAGCCACCCACTTCCCATACCATGGACCCCATGGGCTCATGAACCAGTGAGCATCTCACTTTGATGTGCACACATGGCCGACAGCCCAGCCCCTACCAGGACTTCCAGTAACACTCTGCATTGCAGTTGTTGCACCCAGTTTGACTCCAGATGTACTGGAGCCATTTTCTTTGACTTCTGTTATTTTGGTCAGTCTTGGACATTCCTGTGGACCTGCCACTTACCTTTTGAGGGCTCTCAGCCTTGGGGCTGATGATACAAAATGAGCTAATTGGGGGGCTGACAATAGAGATTGTTCTAGTCAAGAGGTCCAACTCTATAAATGTAGTGGAGCTTGGCTTCAACTGATGTGTTGCACCCTTGCATGATCTGTTAGGATGCTCTGGTATTTCAAACAGAGTGGATAGTATGATAAAAATGAAGATCAACACTTAGCTTAATCAACCAGTAGGCTGAAAGACTAAGAGTTGTAAGGTAAGAGTTCAAGGTTTGCTGAAGAACATCTACAAGAGTATTGAGAAGGGAGGAAAAGACTGAGAACTAGTAGATGGTAATCCAAGTTGATTTTTGAACTGAAGAATTGTAGCATACATGGAGAAAACTTTATACCACAATGAGACAGATGACCAATCAAGGAAGTGAAGGGTGAAATAGATCATAGGAAATCAATGACTAGGCAGGGAGACTAAATGTAAAGTACTAAACAAAGGTCTGAGGTGGCAAGTGAGATGTATACAGGGAGACAGTGACAGGGAAGTGAATGGGATGGAGAGGGAATGGAAGGCTAAGAGGGTCAAAACTATATACAGTGAGGGACAAAACCCTTCCAATGATTTTTAGTTGTGCAAAGATCCTTGAATAACTCAGGAACCACTGTAGATACAGACCTGAAATTTGGGGGTTGGTTAGATCTATGTTATCTAT
>WHVD01000352.1:0-32210 GCA_015178975.1 Hysterangium stoloniferum | reverse complement strand
AATTCTTGGTGGATATTGACGTGTCATGGCATCCAGTGATACTTACAAATCGTAGTGTCATATTTGGGAGAGAATAATTATGAGGATTGGGAGACATGACGTAATTGGTCTTTTGCGTATGGAGAACTGTCTCTCTATTGCCACTGGCAAAGAAAAACAACCTAGTGAGACTAGTTTACAGTCTGCCTGGTTGGAGCACTTCAATAAAGCAGCTGGTATCATATGGCGCTCTCTTGGACCTACACAGTGCACCCATGTTGACATTGATGATGGTCCTGATGATATGTGGTCTAAAATTGACAAGGCACATAATAAACAACTCCCTGCAGTTCGTTTTAGTGCCTACAATGACCTCTTTAATATTCGGAAGGAACCTGATGAATCTCTAACTTCATTAATGATGTCGTGTTGACAAGGTTTGTGCACGTGTCCAGAACTTGCGTCCAAAGGGGTACACTCTTGCCATGCTGGATGATAAGCTTGCTGCTCTCACTTTACTTCGTTCTCTGCCTGAATCTGACTCTGTGTGGACTTCATCTTTAATGATGAATACTTGCTATCACATTCTCTGATGTCAAAACTCACTTTGCATCACAAGAGAGTTTGCAGTCTGCCAGAAGTTTAGAGACGGCGAACAAAATTGTGTCAAAGACTTCCAACACTTCTGGTAAAGTTCCTTGCACATTCTGCAATGGTTCCACCCACACCCAAGACAATTGTTACGAGTATGCAAATGCACAGAAACAGGCAAAGGCCAAAGTTGAGCAGAAGAAAAAGGAGTATAAAGAAAGAAAGACTGCTAAGGCTGACAAAGCTAATGCGTCTGACAAGGTATCAGAGGAGAAGAAACCAGAGAGTGCTGGAAATGCAAGTGTTTCTATTCCTGACTCTACCGATCCATCTTGTGCTCTCCTTGTCAATGCTAGTTCTGACTGGACTGCTGACACAGGTGCTTCTTCGCACATGACTCCCCATCGTCATTGGTTTTCAAGTTATACCCCATTTCAAACACCTATCCAAGTTGCAAATGGACAAATAGTTATGTCTGCAGGGATAGGAGCAGTGCGGTTTAAGCCTAAAGGGAATGGAAATGTAATAATAGAGTTTGAAAGAGTTCTCCATGTTCCCCATCTCACAAGTAACCTCCTCTCCGTCTTGTATTTGACAAAGAGAAAGAATTTCCGTGTCTCTATCTTTCATTCCACCATGTCTTTCTATTTGAGAAAGGTCTTGCGTTTCACTGCCACAGTCAATGAACATAACCAGGCCTATTTGGATGGAATGACGGTACCTATGACGGATTATGCAGGTCTTGTTACAACCTGTCCCTTGGACTCCACACTTTGGCATCGTCGCTTTAATCATCTCAATCATGCCGATATCCAGAAGCTCCTCAAAGGTGATTTGGTTGGTGGGATAAAGATTGACTCTCACACGTCTCCTGATCCTATTTGTGAACCTTGTTTGGCTGGAAAACAGAACAAAGTGATTAATAAAATAGCAACAACACGCTATACTAAACCACTTGCACTCATTCACAGTGATGTTCATGGTCCCTTGCCTACACAAACTGTGGAAGGGTTTCGCTACTGGATCACTTTCATCGATGATGCCTCACGCTATGCTTCGATTGCATTACTCAAAAATAAGAGTGATGCCTTTCAGGCATTTAAGCAATATAAGGCTAAAGTGGAGAACTTGCTTGGTCAGAAGATCAAGATATTCAGAGATGACAAGGGTGGAGAATATATGTCTAAGGAGTTTGATACCTTCCTTTCCACTGCTGGCATCAGCCGGCAGCATACTGTGCGGAATGAACCACATCAGAATGGGGTTGCTGAACGCTTCAACAGAACATTGGAAGAAGGGGCTACTTCAATTATGGCTGAATCCCACCTCCCTCCCTCATTCTGGGGACATGCTGTCATTGCCATTACTCATGTGCGCAACTGCTCACCTACCACTGCTCTTAAGCATTCTGTGCCTTATACTGTTTGGCATAGTAGGAAACCAGAAGTATCACATCTTAGGGTATTTGGCTGTACTGCTTATGTGCATGTACAGAAGGATCAACGTATTGGACTTGGCTCTCATACACAGAAATGTGTCTTTATTGGATATCCTCCAGATTATAAGGGTTGGATGTTTTACAATCCCTTGACTAAGAAGACTATTATCAGTAATAATGCTGTCTTTGATGAGAGAGTCTTACCAGGCTTGTCTAAACCTGCCATACCTTCTACTCCTACTGCTCCTGATGTTCTTCCTGATACTCCACAATTTATTGATTTGTTTATTCCTGGACCCTCTAGGTCTATTCAGGTGGGAGCCCAGCCTAATCAGATGGGAGCTCCACAGGAACCAAATCCAGTGGGAGATGGTCAGAATAATGCTTTGCCTCCTGGTCCTAGTTCCAACTCTGATTCTAATTCTGAACATTCTGAACGTTCACCGAGTCCTCCTCCTCAACCACGTCGCAATCCACCCAGAAACAGAGTTCCTCCTAAGCATTTCTGGCAAGTTGACCCTGCTCACATCCACAACTATAGAGAATCTACTCCTGTAGTTGAGTCCAGTGATGAGGCAGAGGATTCTCCACTACATTCTCCTCCTCCAGTTGAGTCTGAGGAAGAAGCCCTAGCTGCCAGTGAGGGAGATCTTTACATTGGTGTGGATGAAGCCTTTGAGTTTGCCTACAAGGCCAGTGCTCATGATGATGCACCGAGAACTCTCAAAGAGGCCTTACAAAGTCCTGATGCTGACAAGTGGTATGACGCTGCATATGCAGAAATGCAATCCCTGCTTGAAAATGGCACTTTTCGCCTTGCTAAACTACCTGAGGGTCGTAAAGCTATTGGCTCTCGTTGGGTGTTTGTGATCAAGCATAAAAAGGATGGGTCAATTGACAAGTTCAAAGCTCGTCTTGTTGCAAAAGGCTATGCACAACGACCAGGGTTTGACTTCACTGATACCTTTGCTCCTACTGCCAAATGGGCCACTTTGCGTGCTGTCCTAGCATTGGCTGCACTGGAGGACATGGAACTTGAGAGTGTAGATATCTCCTCTGCATTCTTGAATGGTGAACTTGAAGAGGAAGTATACTTGCAGCAGCCTGAAGGTTTTCACCAAGGTGCTCGTGATGAGTTCTTACTTCTTCTGAAAGGACTATATGGTTTACGCCAGTCACCTCGTATCTGGCACAAGAAGTTGAATGCTGTCCTGCTCAGTTTGGGTTTCAAACAAGTGCTATGCGATCATAGCATTTGGGTCTTCCAAAAGGGTGATGTCAAAGTCATTATACCAGTATTTGTAGATGACATGACTATTGCATCTAAATCCAAGGAGGCTATCAAAAAGCTCAAAGATGATCTAAAGAGCCACTTCAAATTGCATGATCTTGGTCCTACTTCTTACTTGTTAGGTGTTGGCATTGAAAGAGACAGGACAAAGCGTACTATTACTCTATCACAGCGTCAATACATCTTGGACATGTTACAGCGTTATGGTCTTGCTGACTGCAATCCCATTGGTACACCTATGATACCTAACTCAAAATTGAGTAAAGACCAGGCTCCAGTGTCTCCTGAAGAGATTGCATACATGAAGGACATTCCATACATCCATGCTGTTGGTTCTCTTATGTATTTGGCTGTTGCCACTCGTCCAGACATTGCCTATACTGTTGGAGTATTAGCCAGATTTAATCACAATCCAGGAAAGGCTCATTGGCTAGCAGTACAACATCTCTTTCGATATCTCAAAGGCACCCTTGACTTGGGCTTGACCTTTGGCCCTAGTAATGACAGGGAATTGTTTGTGTCTTATTTAGATGCTGACCATGGAGGTGATAAGTCAACTGGAAAATCTACTGGTGCATATGTGGTTAAGATGGGTACTGGAGCCATTAGCTGGCAGAGCAAACTCCAGACTATTGTAACTCTCTCTACTACTGAAGCAGAGTATATTGCAGTAGTGTCAGCTGGTCAGGAAGTGCTATGGTTGCGAAACTTATTTGAGGAATTGGGATATCCTCAAAAGACTGCATCCACTTTGTATCTTGACAACCAATCTTCTATTGGAGTTGCCAGAGATCCTGAACATCATGGCCGTATGAAGCATCTGGATTTGAGAACATATTGGTTAAGGCAGGAAGTTGATAGTGGGAAGATCAAAGTTGTTCATCTCCCTACTTCAGAGATGCCTGCTGATTTATTGACAAAACCATTGGCTAAGCCAAAGGTAGAATACTTACGAAAACTACTGGGACTAGCATAGAGCTGTCTCATCAGGTGGGAGTGTTAGAGTATGATATTACAGCTCTTACATAGTCTATGATGTTCCCTATATTTTTCTGATATTTGTAGTATTTTTCCCAGCACTGTAGGTGCAGTATTGAGTGAGTTACCTAGTAAGGTAACTGATGTGTAGGTGCTTAGGTAAGCACCCTGTAGTATACTCCGCTGTGGGTGTGGGAAAGTCTCCTTAGTGTTTACTTTCCTCACACTCACAGGGTGTTTGTCAAGAGTTATTCAACTGTTTCAACATCTGCATATTTCTCATTTGGCCATTCTCCAAAACCAGCAACGACGGTGCTCAATTGCCGCACAGTTAGCTGTTTGTTAAGCAGTCTAGTCGTCGTCGTTTCTTCGAGCGTGTACATCAGCCTTCAGGCAACTCTTTGGTACTTGGTCACACGTTGCGTGTATAACAAGAACTTTCCAACCACAATGGACATCTTGATGCCGTGCAGTAGCTTTGTCCCGATCCCGAGAGAACCATTTCTTTCTATTCTTCTGCCGACTCAACGTAAAGTTCCAGAGTGGTGCGCCCGAGTTGTGCACTGTCCATATTTCTCCTCCATGTCGTATATGGCACTTTCCAATAACATGGACATATTAGGGTGACCTTATAAACCCACTCCGACGTGGGAATGTTACATTAGGGGACATTAGGCGACAGCACCCACATGCTTTGTAATACATATTAGCGTCGTTTGTCGCGTTTGTCGCGTTTGTCGCATTTGTTTCGTCGCGTCAAATAAAGTTCGTTTTCATCGTCAAAAAGTTATCAAGTTAATTATCAAGCTTTATTATATTAATAAAAATTTGTATATTCTACATAGTTGTTGTTTAGTCAAGCTTGTCTAATAAAATATCCTTTCTCAGATAAGCTAGAGCCTCGAAGCTTTCATATCATTCAAAGCTTCAATTATAAGAAAACATTATCAATGCACTAAAAATACGGACCATGACCATTATGCATCCAATGATATTCAACCTGCACCCCTGTTGCATCCACAAGTTTTGATATATATGTACCTTCACATTGCAATCACATTTAATACTTGTATTGCATTGGCATCATTTGCCAGGACTGTTAGCCTGAGAATAGGATGAACCCGCATGGTCACACTTGTAAGTGTATATTTACTTCACCATGCAATGTGTTTTTCTGAATATGTTCATATCAGATAATGTAGTTTGTCAATTTTAGCAGACATGGAAACATACTGGGAACATAATGTTTTTTAAGATGCCAATTGTTCTTTTGAGATTGTAGTTTCAACCACTCCTTCCAAGTGTCACCTAGCAACTGGAAACAATGAGGGTTTGCAGTGTATACTTTTTCAGTGAGCAGTCACTTGATAGCTAGTTTCACTGCTTCTACTGTCATAATGATGTGAATATTGGATGAGAATGAACTTTATTTGACACTGTGACAAAACAAACACGACATGAATGAGTATTACAAAGCATGTGGGTGCTGTCGCCTAATGTCACCTAATGTAACATTCCCACGTCGGAGTGGGTTTATAGGGTCAGTGTCATCCATACAGTAGCTCCGTCCCGATCTGGTCAATTGTAGTGAGTAAACGTTGTCGTGAGAATCTCGGACTTCTCCTTGATGTGCTTGTAGTATACTTGAACAATTTTTTGTGACAGCGTGATCAGTTCACTGCCTCCATATCCCCAGTCATCTTATTGGCCCTGGGTGGTTTGGGTTTCTCCTTCCCCCCTTTCCCACTTTGAGCCAACACCGCTTCCTCAGTAACCGAGTGATAAAAGCTTTGGTGGGACAACAGGATGTGACGAGGAAAGCTGCACTTGACCACAAGTATGAGTGTTGAAGTAAATATAGTAGAAGGTTCTGACACATGTCTAGTTGAACAGAACTGGGGTAAAGGGAAGGGTAAGGAAATGACGTCTTCGAAAAAACATTATGGGTGCACGATGAGTAAAAGGAACCAAAAGACCAAGGGGGAATGTGGGGACTGATCTACCACTTAAATTCACAACACCTACTTGGAATTTAAAGAAAAAAGAAAAAAGGACATCAAAGTCGAAGCGACAGATATAAGAATAACTCACTCTTTAAAAGGATCGTAAAAGAATTCATATTTTCTCAGGTTGACTTTCACCTCCGAATCTCAAGCTAAGGGCATCCTCCAGCCAACGATTGATGTGTCAACTCAACGAAAGAACTGTACTTCATCACTTGTTTCAACACTGCAATGATCATAAAGTGCATTTGATGTTGGTTGCATTTATTGGGCTTAGAGGTAAGGGTGTCGTTGCCCCCTAGTCTCCCAACCATACACGTTCCCACCCCACTACGAGGCGTTACATCGGGATATGCCGTGCATGGTTCGGTTCACAGCAGGGAGGATAGGACGGGAGGCAATGGTGCAGGGGTGGTATTATACTGCCAAAAAGGTACAGTGGCCAGTACAGCGGGAATTGGAGATAGGGGAAAACGGGTTGATTATACGTTCTTGGAGAGACCTTTCATGTTCTCTGTCTTTTTACGTTATTCTCGACCTCAATTATACCCAAAAGACTATTCATGTGTCCTTTGGTTGTCCTGTTCAACCCAATTAAAGCCAAAAGATGGGGGAAAAGGGAATAATTGTGACCTGCAGCGGGTGTCTGCCACTGGAATGAAGAAAGTCTGGGCCCCGCTTTCTATGCGCCGTCAACACCAGCTCATGAGGGTCGTAGTCGACAAGGTACAAATACTGTGTGTGATGGGGAGACGAAAGGAAAAGGTGCAGAAGTAGATTCAAAACAGCACGAAGGCAAAGTAGGCAGTGCAGCGGTGGAGAAAGGGACCATGGGTTTATTTCTAGTTCTTGTACAAGCACGTTTTGCGCTTTTTATTTTTATTTTTATTTTTTGGCGGCCCGGGTCGAAGCGAAACGATATCGTTGTGTGGTCCGTAATTGTCCTGCAAATAAAACGAAGGGAACAAGTGAAGCATTATTCAACCCAATTAAAGGTAAATGGCGAATAAAACATGTGCCGGTTTGACGCACCTGCTTGTAAGCTCTGAAATCAAGCTCAGTGTCTTCGACTTTGACTTGAATCCACATTCATTGTCCTCGCTCGGACTTCACCTTGTCCTCAACAGTCTCCGTACAACCAGCGTCCACGGAAGTAGTGCCCTTCTGACACTCGTCGCATTATTGATAGGCTTCATATCGGACCACGCCCATCTACTCTCCCACTCTCCCACTCTCTCCAAACCTAAACTTGTCCGTTCAAAGTCCGCGACGATGTCTATTTCCACGAACCTCATCGAGGAATTGCTGACCCAGTGTTGCTTGCGAGCTAACTGATTGAGTGAACGACGCCTCGAACGTCGATGGGACTGATTGCTTTGGCGGTCGAAGACGAGGTGCAGAATCCTGTTGCGGAGGCTTACGATCCCATTCAGTGGAAGTGCCAGCGAGAGAGCTTCTGGGTGTCGACATCCATGGGCGGCTGCGACAACTGTGATGCATCCTCTGGATATTCAAGGTAAATGGCATGCCTGTACCCTCTTGTCTTGTCGCATCTGCTCCATCTCTTTCTCATTATCCTTTTCTGCACCTTACGGGAGTTTTGATGAGAGATGGTGTTTAAATGGAAGAGTTTATGGTATGTTGTTAATGATGAATAGGTTTTGTGATTGTGATGGGATTTGTGGATATTTTAGTTGAATGGGATGTTTGCACCTTTCTGCTTCCGTTTTCTCATTCTCTAGGCTTTCGCGAATATCTGCCACGAGGGCAGAGAACTGGATACCTTTCATGACACTCCTCCTGTGGACATGTTAGGAAGATTAGAAAAACCAATGTATCTCATGAATTTCTGCGTATGACTGTGTCCCCGCTATCGGACATATTGTGCGTTAAAAGATTACTGTAAGATAATTTAGGTTGAATCTAAAAATAAATTTTAGTCCGTCAACATAAGGATTGAGGGAGAGGTCTCCAGAAGAATAACAATAATCTTGTTCGGCCGTCATAGTGCAATGTTTGAAAAGGCTTAGGCTTTGGGCATGAACGCAACTCGTCACCATACCATGTCGAATGCGAGGCGCGATCAGACGTGCCTGCCCAATTACAGTGGAGAAAAGATGAAAGTCAGTGTCAATAGAGTGAATTCAACACGCCAACCAACACGCAAATCTGGCGAGTCGGCAGGGAACTGGAGGCTGCCAGCGTCTGCGCAGATCTTCGTCAGGCTGGATCTGGCTGTGTGACCTTGTAGTCTGTGCGGGATTATAAGCAGAGCGCCGCCAGCCTGACACCTGGGTACACCAGGATCGACAAGTCGACTCGACGCCAGCTCAGGACTTGAGTAGCCAGGATCGGGTAACCAAGGACCTAACGGACAGGCATGATCAGGATTTTCGGATTTATCCGACACTTCTACCTCCAATTTCTTCGCATACTAGCACGGTTCTCTATGCAGACATTATGGCTATGGATGTACCCGTCAGTGATAGATCGTTGTAAAATCCTCTATGAATTTGAAAAGTTAATTCCCGAACGGAACGCTCGATTTTCCAAGGGTACTTGCTGTTAGAGAACAGAAGAGCCACCGTCACTCACACATCACTGTAACAAACCGAATACAAGGAGCGTTTCATGTCACTCACGGGAAGCCAACTGAATCATCCCGCAGCCTGCTGCAGGTTCAACCTGAGATGTGCGAATAGCTTGAATCCTGTGACGGCAGCCAAGAAGGGAATAGAACACCTGTTGAAACCCGGAGCTGGTAGCCAAGCGATATAGACATATCAGTCAGTATATCCAACACCTTGAACTGGGTATCCGAGACGTAGTGGTGAAGGATGACTGATAGGAATCTTTGTGAGGCGGTGTTGACATCAGTGCTGTGGCAGTAATGCGAGTATGGCAGAGGACGTGGCAATGGGAGAAAGAAGGGTAGAGACACATACTGAGCGTTTGAGATGCTGCCTATGAATATCCAAGTGGAAAATCGAAATAATGCGGGGAACCATGGATAGCATGAATTTCAACTGTGTCATCAACAGAGACAGGAACACCGATGGGAGTATCAAGGCTGTCATAGTGATATCGCTTAGGACCACGAGGGGTTCAGTGAAACTGAGGGGCTTCATCGTCGTTGTAGAAGTGATGATTTTATTCAAGTGCTTGGATTCGGTGGTAGTGCAGACTAAACCTGGGGTGGTAAGGAACGAGGTTATACCAATGGGCGATATTATAGCGCCAAACATATCATCGATTGTATTAGGAACCATGCATCCAAACTTGGAAGATCAAGAAATGCTGGGCAGTTTGTATAGATATTTATTTAAACAATGAATAGTGATTGTCGAGTGTCCCACACAATCTGACACATTTTCTTAAGATAGATCAAGCTATAAATTTCCATTTTATTTCTATTAAAAAATAGTCTGCGTTGGCTTAATGTCAATGCACAAACTACAATGGCTCAATCAGCTTGTAATGAATTACTTGTACCAGTCAATGTGTCAGTCAGTGAATCACTTCTGACATGATAGGTTGGGTGATATGTTGGGTGTACGTGGGTTAAATCAGGCATCAGCCCACGGTTAAAGTACAAATCGGTAAACTTTTTTTTTTTTTTCATTTTGACATCAGCGGAATGACAATAATTCTGAATTATTCATGGACAAAAATAAGAGTATTTATCTTTATTGTTTTAGATGTAATGAAACCATATCGGCCGATACCCTACACAACCTCTATTGGGCCAAAGACCAGACGGTTGAGAAACGAAGCGTCGGTATCGCCCGTTTTAAGCGTTGAAAGGATGCTTCTTAATGGCGCTTAATTTGACAGGGGTGCCCTGGGGACCCATGATAGGGAAGTCGCTAATGGTCAGTGTCGGTCAAGGGAGGCCGTGGGCTGTGGTACGTGACTCGTGTATGGTATTTGGAGCCGATTTTCGGACGTCTCGGGGATCAAATTCTGTATTTACCCCTGCTTTTTGAATTATGGTTTTAATATGATACATGTCTCAAGTATAATGACGAGAAACATGTATTGGTGTTTATATCTGGGAGACCGAGTAAATTCGTTGACTACCTACCTTCCTTCCTTCTTGACTGGCGTAGTGGTAGGGTCTATGGCATCGGTAGTGCATTGAGTTGGTATCCATTAAACCTGTGACACGACATCAGGTGGGGCTAAAGATTGGCGGACGTTGCATGCGATCAAATGGCATGGTTGGGGGCGATCCCGGCGGAAGCCCTTCGTTGGGAGATATATTAACTGATACATTAAAAATTTATATTCCTATTCAAACATGCGCTCGATTATTATTGGGTAGCTTGAATCCATCCACAGATTTGTTAGGTATATGCGCTTTGCATATAAATTGCGTGGATTATTCATAACAAGGTGGCCAAAGACACGGCCTTGGGAGATTTTACCAGCGTGATCCATCGAAATAGAGATGAGATAGGCAAGTGTGTACGAGAATGCGAAAGGGAAAGGTAGGCGGGTAGCGACGGGCGCTGTTTCTGTAGGAACGCTACCTACGTTTGTACAGTTCAATTTTAAGCGACTCCGAAATGGATGCTGACTCGTCACTCGTCACCATTCTCTCGCCCCCGACAAATAGAGTTGCAAGCAGACAGAGGAGCGAATGTACGTCGTGCATCAAAGTACCCAAGGTCGTCGTCCAACTCTCCTCTCCAGGCATCGCAGAAATGTCCAGGAAGTCGTGGAGAGCATGGTTTGGGATATGCTCTCGCACTGCCGTGCACGCAATTTCAGGTTCTGGATATTGTGAATTTAACGACAGTAACCCCCGTATTAGCCTCGAGGCGTCATCAAACAATAAATGGGCTGATTTTGGGTTATGAACTAGTCTTCTGATAACCGAATAATTTGAGACGAGAGGAACAATGTTGTTGTAACAAAAACCGGCAATGCTCATACGCGGGAACACTGCCAGATCGTATATCGGACTAGACCACCCGCGTATATTTTCCCTTTCATCGTACGAGCTCATTGTTCACCCACACGCGTATATATGTATGCGATGCTCTGAGATGCAACCTCAGTCGTTTCCCTACAGCCCCGCTGGGCAGCGGCTGAGTCTTGGGCGTCCGCTGCTCCTCTTCTATTCTAGCTCGGTCGAATTTTGTCAGTTGTGCTGTCTTTTTTTGTCCCGTAAACAAAACAATTAGAAGAAGTGAAGCATTATCCAACCCAATCCAAGCCAAACCATGAAGACAAAACATCCATCAACCTGCCGCACCAACTTGGGAGCTCCCAAATCAAGCTCGGCCTCTTCCACTTTTATTTCATTTCCTTCCCATCCACATTAGATGTCCTCACTCTTGTCACGCTCGGCGCATTATTAATAGGCTCCATCTTGGACAACGTCCTCCTACTCTCCAAACCTCCCAACCTCCCCAAACCCAAACCCAAACCCAAACCCAAACCCAAACCCAAACCCAAACCTGTCCTTTCAAAGTCCGCGACGATATCTATTTCCCCGAACCTCATCGAGAAATCACTGACCCGGTTTTGCTTGCGAGCTAACTTGTACGTCGAGGGATTGCAACAGACTGCATCGGTTGTAACGGGGTACTTGGTGGGGCGCCAACAACGCCTCGAATCTCGCTGGGACCGATTGCTTTGGCGTTTGAGGACAGGGTGTAGGCTCCTGTTGATGAGGCTTATGATCCCCTTCAGTGGAAGTGACGAGCGAGTCAGCTTCTGGTTTTCAACATCCATGGACAGTTGCGGCAGCTGTGATGCTTCCTCTAAATATTCAAAGTAAATGGCATGCACATACCCTCTAGTCTTGTTCCATCTCTTCCATCTCTTTCCTAGTCTCCTTCTCTCGAACATTGCGTGGGCTTTAACAAGACAAAGTTAGTAAACGAAAGAGCTTCTGGGACTTTGTCAACTATGAGCAGGTGCTGTAACTGCGACGGGACTGTTGGGAGTTTCTTGTTCAGTCGTCATGGTGCAGTGTTTGGCAAGGCTTAGACTTTAGACATGGCCTCAAACTCGTCAAAATACCTTATCGAAGGCGACGCGCAAGAAGATTTGCCCATGCTTTGTGACCCTGGTGGAAGGCTGTGTGACGCTGGCTGTGGAATTCTATGCAAAGCCGTCAGCCTGATGCCTGGATGCCTCAGACACGATCAGTCGACTGGTTCAGGACTTAGGCAGCGGGGATCAGGAAAATTAGCACCTATTCAGGCCGACACGGCTGATAATGATATTTTTACCAAACCGTGCCTCCAATTTCTCCCCGTACTAGCACGGCTCCCCATGGAAACATTTTGAGTATGGATTTACCCTCAAGTGATAGAGCCTTATAATCCTTTATGAATTTAAAGAGTTTATTCCCCAACGGAACGGTCAATTGTCTAAGGGTGCTTAGAGGTATCCGCCGAGGTGTGATAGGAATATCGAGGCGACACCATAGCAGTCACCAGGAAGTTGCGGGGAACCGTTTTAGCTGGCGAATCCTCAATAAACACCATGAGATCGATTACATGCGCCAGCACTACTATGACTCTGCCGATCTTCGCTTCTTCGCTGGTGCCAAGGCCGGATATAAAGGCGATATACGTATTTATGAGAAGCCATTTCCCCGGATATCGGATTTTAGGCGGGTAAGATGGCCTCCTTTAAAATAATTTTAGCATGCAATGGATGGCGTTTACCAGAACGAACATGCCTCAAGAGATCCACCCCCTCTTTAACAATTATGCTCAATTGCCCCACTGTTAGCTGTTTTTTAAGCAGCCTATTCCTTGTCTTTTCCCCCTCGCCTGTGTCTATGAGCCTTACAACCCCCTTTGGTGCTCCTCCACACGTCGTGTGTTGAAGAAGCACTTCCCAACCAACATGGGGATCTTGGTGCCGTACAGGAGCTTCGTCCCGATCCGCTCCATTGCCAGACCACAAAGATAACCGGGGCCGATTTCGACTTCCGTTCAATGACGAATAACAGGTTTGAGCCAGCTACTCATGGCGTCTCTCTCAATGTCGGACATGCCTTTCTCGATCCCTAATGAATCTAGCAAGCCCTGCGGCGGCTCTAGGCCAATTGCAAAATCACGGCACTAAACAAACAAAAAGTCCCACACATTGGAATTGATGCTCGAAACAGAAGATTGACGTACCAGTTGCTGAACCCATGAATCAAGCGCTTTCTTGTTGATCAGTACATGCTCGTCACGACCTGGTCTGTAATAACAGACGCCGTGATCCTCTCTATTACATGCCACTTGTCTCTGGAGTATATCCTGAAAATCACTTTCGAGCACTCCGATCCTGTTACGGATGAATGTTTATTGACAAGAAATACACCCCCATTGATCTCACCTACTGCCCTGGAATCTCAACGGATCACAGTCCTCGAAAGTCATTTTCAGGATATACTTCAGAGACTATGCGCGTGTAATAGAGAGGGTCATGGCCTCTGTTCCCACAGACCAGGTCACGAGCACGTATCAATCACCAAGGACGTATTTGATTCATGGGTTCAGCAACTGGTATGTTAAGCTTTTGTTTTAAAAATCGACAGCAATGTGTCGGACTGTTTTTTCGTTGAGTGCTGTGGTTTTGCAACTTGCCTGGAGCCGCCACAAGGCTTGCTGGATTCATCAGGAATTGGGCAAGGCATGTCAAACATTGAGAGAGAAGCCATGACTAGGTGGTTTGCACCTGTCATTCGTAATCCAACGGACGTCGAAGTCGGCCCCGGTTACTTTTGTGGTCTGGGAATGGAACGGATCGGGACAAAGCTACTGTACGGCACCAAGTTATCCATTTTGGTCGGGAAGTCCTTCTTCAACACACGATATGTGGAGGAGCACCAAAGGAGGGTTGTAAGGCTGACAGACACAGGTGAGGGGGAAAAGACAAGGAATAGACTGCTTGAAAAACAGTTAACAGCGGGGCAATTGAGCATAATTGTTAAAGAGGGGGTGGATCTCTTGAGGCATGTTCGCTTCTGGTAAACGCCATCCATTGCATGCTCAAATCATGTTGAAGAAGGCTGTCTTACCCGCGTAAAATCTGATATCGGGGGAAATGGCTTCTCATAAATATGTATACCGCCTTTATACCAGGTTTGGCACTAGCGAAGAAGCGAACATCAGCAGAGTCATAGTAGTGATGGCGCATGTAATCGATCTCATGGTGTTTATCGAGGATTCGCCAGCTAAAATGGTTCCCCACAACTTCCTGGTGACTGCTATGCTTTCGCCTCGATATTCCTATCACACCTTGGCGGATAGCTCTCAGCACCCTTAGACAATTGACCGTTCCGTTGGGGAATAAACTCTTCAAATTCATAAAAGATTATAAGGCTCTATCACTTGAGGGTCATACTCATAATGTTTGCATAGGGAGCCGTGCTAGTATGGGGAGAAATTGGAGGCACAGTTTGGTAAAAGTATCGGAAGAAACCAAATATCATTATCAGCAGTGTCGGCCTGAATAGGTGCCAGCTTGCCCGATCCCCACTGCCTAAGTCCTGAGCCAGTCGACTGATCGTGTCTGAGGCATCCAGGCATCAGGCTGACGGCTTTGCGTAGAATTCCACAGCAAGGGTCACACAGCCTGCCACCAGGGTCACGCAGCATGGTCAAGTCTTCTTGCGCGTCGCCTTCGATAAGGTATGTTGATGAGTTCGAGGCCATGCCCAACATCTAAGCCTTGCCAAACACTGCACCATGACGGCTGAACAAGAAAATTCCCAACAGTACTGTCGCAGTTACAGCCCCTGCTCATAGTTGACAAAGTCCCAGCAGCTCTTTCGTTTGCCCACTGTGTCTTGTCGAAACCCACGCAAGGTCTAGAGATGGAGACTAAGAAAGAGATGCAACAGATGAAACAAGACAAGAGGGTATGGGCATGCCATTTACTTTGAATATTTAGAGGAAGCATCACAGTTGCCGCAACTGTCCATGGATGTCGACAACCAGAACCTCTCTCGCTCGTCACGGCCACTGAAGGGGATCATAAGCCTCGTCAACAGGAGCACCCTGTCCTGAAACGCCACAGCAATCAGTCCCAATGGGAAGGAGGCCGAGCTTGATTTGGGAGCTCCCAAGTTGGTGTGTCAGGTCGATGGATGTTTTGTCTTCATGGTTTGGCTTTGATTGGGTTGGCTAATGCTTCACTTCTCCTCCTCGTTTTATTTACAGGACAATGAAACACAGCACAACTGACAAAATTGGACTGAGCTAGACGAGAAGAGGGGCAGCGGATTCCCAAGACTCAGTCGCTGCATAGTGGGGCTGTAGGGAAACGACTGAGGTTGCACTCCATCGCATCGCATACATATATACGCGTGTGGGTGAAAAATGTGCTCGTACGATGAAAGGAAAAATATAAGCGGATAGTCTACCGATATACGATCTGGGTGTTCCCGCGTTTGGGGTATGAGCATTACCGGTTTTTGTCACAACAACATTGTTTGCCCCATCACACACAGTATTTGTACCTTGTCGGCTAAGACCCACATGAGCTGGTTTCGATAGTAGACCAGTGTTAATTGGCAATTTGAACTACATTCAAAGCGGTGTCTCACAAACGTAGAAAGAGCCTGATCAACCTTGTCAACGGGTCTCTTTCCATTCTTGTGACACCCCTATTGTCTATACATCACGCTCCCCATGTCCGACCATGAGGTAGTACTGAGTCACTCTGACCAGGTCGAAGTGCTGCCCCCATTGATCTCGCCTGCTGCCCTGGAATGTCAACGGATCGCAGTGCTCGAAAGTCATTGTCAGGATATACTCCAGAGACAATGGGCGTGTAATAAAGAGGGTCACGGCCTCTGTTACCAGACAAGGTCCTAAGCATGTATCGATCACCAAGGACGCATTTGATTCATGGGTTCAGCAACTGGTATGTTAAGCTTTTGTTTCCAGAATCGACTCCCATGTTTCGGACTTTTTCTTCCGTTTAGTGCCGTGATTTTGCAACTTGCGTAGAACCGCCGCAAGGCTTGCTCGATTCATCAAGTATTGAGCAAGGCATGTCCGACTTTGAAAGAGATGCCATGACTAGGTGGTTGGAACCCGTTATTTGTAATCCAACGGAAGTCGAAGTCGGCCCCGGTTACTGTTGTGGTCTGGTATTAGACCGGATCGGGACGGAGCTATTGTACGGCACCGGGGTATCCATTTTGGTTGGAAGGTGCTTGTTCAACACGCGACGTGTGGAAGAGTACCAAAGAATGACCCTCAGGCTCATGTACACACGCGAGGAAATCACGGTGACTAGACTGCTTAACAAACAGCTAACTGTGCGACAATTGAGCCGAATAGTTAAAGAGGGGGTGGATCCCTTGAGGCATGTTCGCTTCTGATGACGGTCATTCATTGCATGCTGAAATCATTTGAATGAAGACCATCTTACCCGCTTAAAATCCGATATCGGGGGAAACGGCTTCTCATGAATACGTATACCGTCTTTAGACCCCGGCTTGGCACTAGCGAAGAAGCGAAGATGGGCAGAGTCATAGTACGGATGGCGGATATAATCAATTTCATGGCGTTTATCGAGGATGAGCGAGCTAAAACGGTTTCTATGCTCTACGCTGCCCTGGTCGGGTCGCAACGTCTTGGGGACTGCTATGCTGTCGCCTCCATATTCATACCACACCTTGGCGAATACGTCTGTAGCCCGTCGGCTGCCACCCTCACCATTTAAGAATATTCTATTATTACTACTTCTTTCTCCCTTATTATTAGGGAGGTGCGTGATGGACGGGGCCTGTCACATGTGGACCTTAATGTGATTAAAACCTATTTCAAATTCTGGATGATGTTGTAGGTTTTACCGTTGCCGGTTTTGGAGAATGGCTGAAATGGGCTATATGTAGATACGATCCAACCCAATCTGGACCCATGGGACTTGCTTGACACGCAAATATGGATTTTCTGAGACTGCTTTCCACAGGATCCTTGGCTCCGCAGCATTTATGGAACTCTATTGGATCTCCTGCTTCACGGTTTACAGACCACGATAGATTCATTTGCGTGTGCCGACTCTTCTCGCTTCATCGCTTATTACTGCGTTATAAATGACCTCGTTAGATTATTTGAGGATGGCACATTGCTGGCAGAATACATTGAACTAATTAATATCATTGTTTCCATCAGGGTTAAAATGCTGCAGTGAGTCCACGGTTACACCATCGCGGACCTGTCGCCTCAACATTATTCGGTTATCAGAATACTAATTAGGAACACGAAATCAGACAATTTAGTTTTTCATGGCGCCTCGAAGCTAATAAGGAGCTCATCGTCTTTAATTTCACAATCTCCAAAACCCGAAATTACTTGTACGGCAGTGCGAGAGGATAACCCAATCCCTGCTCTCCATGACTTCTTGACCATTTCTGAGACGGTTTTTTATATGCCCGAGGAGCGTTTGGCGAGGAAGTTGAATGTTTTGATGGACGAAGTGCATTCACTCCTATGTCTACTTTCGACTCCATTTGTCGGAGTCTCACCAAGTTCCAACACAAACTCCTTATCCCTCGAAGAAGTATGGACGGGCGTGTGACTAGACTGTTCCATATAACTAGAGTATTTACTCATTGCCTGAATGATGTTCGACCTATTTTAAGATTCTTCGAGGAGTAACGCAAAGTATGATATCCGAAGGATGGTTTAAGATTACTACCCCCATGACTTGGAACTTTGCCTTCTTACACCTGTTCTTTAACAGAAAGCACCCTTGAACAATCGACGTTCCGTTGGCGAATGAACTCTGAAAATTCATAAAGGATTATACGGCTCTATCACTTGAGCGTAAACCCATACTCATAATGTTTCCATGGGGAGCCGTGCTAGTATGGGGAGAAATTGGAGGCACGGTTTGGTAAAAGTATCGGAAAAAACCGAATATCCTGATCAGCGGTGTCGGCCCGAATAGGTGCTAGCTTCCCCGATCTCCGCTGCTTCCGTCATGATAACTTGAGCACCTTCGCCTCGGCTGCTGATCCATCATAGGATTATTCATTTCTTGTCAATAAATATTCATCCATCACAAGTTCACGGCGGCCAGGGTACTCTTGTAGTTTGATATCGCACTGGATCTGGACTAAACTACTGTATGACACTAAGATATCTATTTTATTGGACAGTGCCATACATGATATATAGGGGGAATCCGGACGGTGCACAACTCATCCACACCACTCGGGCGCTGTGGTTTATATCGGCAGCAGGATTCAAGAAAAGGTTCTCTCACTGATGTCTGCATTAGATACATGGAACGTATTCACGAAACATTGTTTCAAAGTCCCAAGCTTGTCGATATGCACGCGAATCTTGAGATAAAGAGAACCGACGAGTTTTTAGCATACTTCACAGCCGTTTTCTTTTTCAGTTCACTTATTATAATTAGCGTATTTTTTTCTGTATTTCCAGTCTATCATATTATATTCATGGCACTCGGCGTTTAAAGGCCATCTTTGGAGGCGGGCCTTTTCCAGTGATTTCGTAGACCAGTGTTAATTGGCAATTTGAACCACATCCAAAGCGGTGTTTCACAAAAATAGAAGAAGCCAGATGAACCTTGTCGACGGTTCTCTTTTCAGTTCTTGTGACACGCCTCTTGTCTGTGTCTCGTGTTCCCCATGTCTGACCACAAGGTAGTACCCAGTCACCCTGACCATGTCGAAGAACCACCTCCATCGATCTCACTTGCTACGTTGGATTCTCAAAGGATCGAAGTTCTCGAAAGTCAATTTCGGGGCATATTCCAGAGACAATGTGCGTGTACTGTAGAGGGTCACGGCCTCTGTTACCACAAACCAGGTCATGGCGACCATCTATCGATCAGCAAGGACGCACTTGATTCATGGGTTCAATAGCGGGTATGTTAATCTTTTGGTTCGAGGATCGACTCCCATTTGTCGGAATTTCTTTCGCTTAGTGCCGTGGTTTTGCAACTTGCGTAGCACAGCCGCAAGGCTAGGAAGTGAGCAAGGCATGTCCAACATTGCGAGAGACCCCATTGCTGCGTGGAAGAAGCCTGTTATTCCCAATACAACGGAAGTCGAAGTCTGTCCGGGTTACTTTGGTAGTCTGGCATTAGAGTGGATCGGGAAGGAGCTACTGTACGGCACCAAGATATACATTTTGGTTGGAATGCGCTTGTTCAACACCCGACCTGTGGAGGAGTACGAAAGAATGGCCTTAAAGTTCATGTACAACGCGCGAAAATGACGGCGACTAGACTACTTAACAAACAGCTAACTGTAAAAATGAAAAAAAAAAAAGGTCTCCCGAATTGTTTAGTGGGCTGACGCCTGATTTAACACATGTACACCTGACCTATCACCAAACCTATCATGTCAGAAGGTGATTCACTGACTGACAAATTTATTGGTACAAGTACGTCATTACAAGCTTATTGAGCCATTGTAGTTTGTGCATTGACATTAATGTTAGATTTAGTGACTCGGCACAGTAGCTAGGTGGTGTACCATTGTGGGTCTGTAGTGTGCGCTGGTGAATTTATCGTTTGCTCATTCATGTCTGTCTGTGTCTGCACTTCTAGTGCTTCACATCCACCTCCCTTATTCATCCTAATAATTGATCCAGCCCATACTATTTCTTAATAGAAAGTAAGTGGAATTTTATAGCTTGATCTGTCTTCAGAAAATGCGTCAAGCACAATCACTATTCATTGCCTGAATAAAAATCTGTACAAATTGGCCAGCATTTCTTGATATTTCAAGTTCAGATGCATGGTTCTTAATGCAATTGATGATATTCTGGGGCTATAATATCACCCATTGGTTTAGCCTTGTTCCTTACCCCCCAGGTTTATTCTCCACAACCACTGAATCCAGGCACTTGAATAAAATCATCACTTCTACAATGACAATGAAGCCCCTTCATTTCACCAAACCCATCGTGGTCCTAAGTGGGATCACTCTGACGGCCTTGATACTCCCATCGGTGTTCCTATGTCGCATTATTTCCATTTCCACTTGATATTCACAGGCAGCATCTCAAACGCTCAGCATGTGCATATACCCTTCTTTCTCGCATTGCCACCTCCTCCACCATACTCACATTACTGCTACAGCACCTATGTCAACACCGCCTGACAAATATTTTTATCAGTCATCCTTCACCACTATGTCTCGGATACCCAGTTCAAGGTGTTAGATATACTGACCGATATATCTATATCACGGGGCTACGGGCTTCAACAGGGTTTTTAGTCCCTTCTTGGCTGCCGTCACGGGATTCAAGTTATTCGCAAAACTCAAGTTGAACCTGGAGCAGGCGGCGGGATTATTTGGTTGGCTTCCAGTGAGTGACATGAAACACCCCTTGTATTTGGTTTGTTACAGTGATGTGTGAGTGGCGGTGGCTCTTATTTGTTGCCTGCTATGTTGTCACTTACCGGTTGCATTCCAATTAGACCGCATCCATTCTCAAAAGGCAGCCTTGCGACGGTGTTGATGAGCAAGCCATTCAGAAGCAGAACCCAGCAGCATCGCCCACGTGCCACACACGTTGCGTGTACACATCGAGGAGATGATCTGTCATGTGCTCAAGCAACGGTGAGTGTTATATGCAGCGACGAATAGTTATATACTTGATAACGATTTTCTAGACATGCTGCGGTGATCGGCGTGCGTGTATTTCCTTGATACACATCGCTCTGGTATTCACGCTGCTCGGCGCCATCGTGTACTTCGCACACTCTCGTCTTCAAAAAGTGCACGTCAGGGGTGAGCACGTGCCTGATCATGCACCGGCTGTAGACGATGGGAACGTCGAAGGCACCAATGTGGCTGATCACGCCCCCACTGTGGATGACAGGAACATCGAAGGCACCGACACGGCTGATCATGCACCCACTGTGGATGACGGTAACTTCGAGGGCACCAATGCAGCTGATCACCCACCCGCTGTGGATGACGGTAGCGTCAAGGGCACCGATGCAGATCCCGACTCTACCCCACGCATCTCATGGGAAGACAAGGGAAAGGGCGTCGGCCTTAGAGAATATGGCCCCCTCTTGCTGCATGGATCACTGTTCATGGGATCATTCGCCCAGCGCATTGGGCAAGGTTTGTCTAACATCATTTAATTAATGCCATCATATACTGACTTGACTTAATTTAAGCAGGACCCAATGCCAGGACGCTCCATCCCCACATCATTCCCAAGGCGAATACCACCATCCGCCCCAAGTCACAAACTGCCGGTCATGATATTGTGCACGTGGATGATGGTAATGTCAAAGGCGCCAATGAAGATCCAGACAATGCCCCACGTATCTCGTGGAAAGAAAGGGGGAAGGGGCTCCAACTTGGAGAGTATGGCCCCCTCATGCTGGATGGATTACTATTGACGGGATCATTCGCCCAGCGCATTGTTCAAGGTTTGTCCAATGTCATTTAACTAAGGTCATCGTATACTTACTGGACTTAATTTGAGCAGGACCCAACGATGAGACGTTCCACATCAGTCCCAAGACGAATACCACCATCCACCCCAAGTCACAAACTGCCGGTGATGATGGATCGGAGTATATGGTACCGGTTTCGTGTCGTTTATTTTTACTTTTCATCATATATTACTTAACTATCCTACTATTTACAGAATCTTCCTTCATCGACGACAACGATGAAGCCACTGATCGGAAAGTGTTGGCCTGTATGAGCATGCAGACAGACCTGTCTCCAGCATTTGGTTCCTGCACTTCCTTGATTTGCGGGGATCTACAAAAACTCAACAAAATCCGCAATAATTGCAGATATGCCTGTGATAGTGTTGCTCCCGGTTGTCCCATTCGTTCACCATGTTGTGGCTTGGCAACTCGACCCCCCGCACGTTAGCACTAGTGCTACCACCACTGCGATGAACAGTGAAGGGATCAAATAATCATACGGACAAGGTAGTGACTCCTTTATACTAATGTGTCCTTGGGGAAATTAATATTTTGTGCAAATATAAAAGTCTATGCAGACATGTCATATAGGACCATCTGGGGCAGCTCATCATCTAGTATGCAGTACGTTGCACCACTCGTTTCTCTCATACGTCCTTAACCTTCATTTAATTCAGGATTTTCCCTCACGTGATGGGACTGGGCATGGTGTGCTTGCAGGACGAGCTTATGAGCAGCCTGGATCCTGTGCCAAGGCCAAAGTCTTCACCTCCTGACTTCCCTGACTTCAAATGTCAAGAAATACCTCGTTAGTTGTGACTTATTTTAATACCATAAGAAACAAACTGAAGACCACCCTAGCGCCAGCCCCTGAAGTACCACCAACCACAAGGTCTCCGACTGATGGCCATCCCAGATGTCCTTACCGGGACGAAGCCGAAGCCAACTGGTCGTCCGCATCAATGCACAACCCCAAGAACCAGCGCCGGGATAAAGGACATGGTGATGGTTCACATGTGTCAAACAGTCCATCCTCCAGGGCAAGAACATCTTCAGGTTGCAGGTAAGTCCCGTCGGCTACATTTCTTACACTCTAACTAACATTGACTTCTTAGATGGACAGCGTTTCGAACATAAGTCCTTAACACCTCAGCCCCATTACGAGGGAAAGAGAAAGGCGAGACAAGACAAGGCCTTTAATAATAGAGGAGAACCACCAACACGGTTAGACAAGTACGATTTCGTTTCATTAGTTTTGGCGATTATACTCACATGTTATCATCTAGGCAAGTGGCGGATGCCTCAGTGCGACAGCATTTACACCTGACCTGGGGTGGCAACAGGTTGGAAAGCCAGTCCCGCATGTCCGTTCGGCAAAGACACTTGGTGGACCTCTAGCTCCTCGTATGGACCATTGCCTCCGGGTGCGCCTCCACCACAATGTAACTGATGGCGGAAAGACAGGTAAGTAGATTAAGCAGGAAAGCAGGGGCAAGAGGGGGAGCAGCGGCGGACGAAAAGTAGGGGCAGCGGCGGACGAGTAGTAGTGGCAGAGGCTAGACATACTTCTTTCTTTTCTTTAGTTCTCCTTCTTCTTCTTTCTTTGGATATTTCTACTTCTTTCTTTTCATCAATTTCTCTTGTTCATGGGCTAGGGGTGTCAATCCGCCGGTTCTGGCTTGTCTCTTTGAGAACGGGGTCCGTTGTTTTATCAACTTTCCCGATACGTTGACCCATTCATTCTCGTTCAGCTGTGTCTGTTCTGTGAGTATCGTGTCTTCGGAGTTTCCTAGGCCGAATACTCGCTGTGCAAGCACTTGAGACATCACTGAGGTGCTGCGTCATGCATAATTAAACGTATGTCCATCCCTTAAACGGTGGTAGTCGTGGGAAGGAAATGAAGTATTCTAAACCAGTGTGATATCCTATCCCGATTGGAATCGGATTTAGTTCCAACTCTAAGCCTTGCCAAACACTGCACCATGACGGCCGAACAAGAAAATTCCCAACAGTCCGGTCACAGTTACAGCCCCTGCTCATAGTTGACAAAGTCCCAGAAGCTCTTTCGTTTGCCCACTGTGTCTTGTCGAAACCTACGCAAGGTCTAGGGAAGGAGACTAAGAAAGAGATGCAACAGATGAAACAAGACAAGAGGGTACGGGCATACCATTTACTTTGAATATTCAGAGGAAGCATCACAGTTGCCGCAACTGTCCATGGATGTGGACAACCAGAGGCTCTCTCGCTCGTCACTTCCACTGAAGGGGATCGTAAGCCTCCGCAACAGGATTCTGCACCTCGTCTTCGACCGCCAAAGCAATCAGTCCCATCGACGTTCGAGGCGTCGTTCACTCAATCAGTTAGCTCGCAAGCAACACTGGGTCAAGTACATTGTATGTGACATGATGAAAATTCCATCCACAGTCACAACTATGTTTTAATTGCTTTTGAATACCAGCATCTCTGGTCTGAGGCTGAATGACAATATCACAATCAGGATTTTTGCAATGTATGATACTTAAACATTTACACTTTGTATGCTTTCCACCATCTAAAGTTAAAGAGTTTATATCATGGTGTTTATCCCCACCTAGCACTATGGTTTCCCAGTGAACAGATAATTTGTTGAGGGCTTCATATTCAGAATGTGTAAACTGATATGACCATTCATCATTGTGTCATCCATCCCAGTCTTTAACTTTTCTATTTTCCATTGGTCCAATAGATGATTGTAGATCCTTGAGATGGTTCCCAGATATGAAGTTAGGAGATGGTGATAAATTCTCTAATTTTGGGAAAGGAGCTGAGGGAGCAGTAATGGTAATGTTGGGCTTTGGTGGTAATTTTGATAAAGGAATTGAGAGAGTAGTAATGGTAATGTTGGGCATTGGTGGCTTGGAAGCAATATCATCAGGAACAGTGTGAGATTGAGCTTGGGAATTGAATATAGATGGGTTGATATAATTTGGATTTAAAAATAACCAAAAGGATTTCCTGTCAATAATGAATTCATTATTCTGTATTAAATAATTGAGTATAGCTTGTACATACCATCTAGGTTGTAACCAGGTAACATCATAGGTGGATAAGGTCCATGATGGTACAGTCCAACAACTATATACAGTATGTACATATATAATTTGTAAAATAAAGACATCACTAAGGGAAACTTGGCATACCTTTTCCAGGAATAGATATTTTTGGTTTATTGTCTTTGGTATTGACAATATCAGGCCTAGAATGAAATCCAAATAGTTTGTGAAAATGATGGAACAGAAACTATATAAATAATACATGAGAATGAGTTCAAAAAAATGTTATGATGATATACCATTAGAGAAATATGTAAGAGGATTAACTGAATACTGTAAATTTCAGGACGTCCAGTAAGCAGTGTATTGTATATATATTTCCCTGACTGGTATAATATAATCTGTTGCTGTGGGAGTGATCAAAACAGATAAACACTAAACCTACACCTTAGAGTCCAGAGTGGAAGCCACTCACACTGTATAAGTGAAAGAGGTAACTTCTCACTGTCTTAATCTATCAGACAGGTACTCCTAACCTAATCAAAAAGCAAGCTATAAAAAATAAGAAAAAGAACTATCTAGGAGGAAGGATAGTACAGTACCTTTCCAAACTTTCCAAAATAAGAGATTCCCAAACTCTTACAGAAGTGTAGAATAACTGGAAAGAAACAATGCTCAATAACAGTGGATAGTAGAAAAGCTGATCAGAGTGTCACCAAATGATATAGTGTGCTTTGGGTCAGGACTTGCAAATATTGACTGTTGAGGCTTGGAAGTTTTTCAAACTCCAACATTGAATCTCACTGTGTAGGTGCCGCACACTACTGTGAGGGGTGCCGCGAAAAGTGGACAATTGGCGCGAAGATACGTTTTGGCTTCAAACTAAAACATAGCTATATTTTGAATGTTAATACTCAAAATACCATTTTAAATGATATATACTCTTAAAAAAGTGGCTAATTCACAATTTTAAACATTAAAACCCAGTCTTAAAGTAAATTAGCAGAGCCCCAGTAGACATATGATATATTATGAAGAATATATACAAAACTATATTTATTTTATGCTAGTTAAATGCATATTTGAGGGCATTTTGAGGTGTCACGGCACTTGTGCGGCAGCGCGACACCCTGCGTGGCACTTTCCCATGGCCCATGGGTCCATAGTGCATGCTGGTGAATCTATTGTTTGCTCATTCGTGTCTGTGTCTGTGTCTGCACTTCTAGTGCTTCACATCCACCTCCTTTCTTCATTCTAATAATTAATCCAACCCAAACTATTTCTTAATAGACAGTAAGTGGAATTTTATAGCTTGATCTGTCTTTAGAAAATGTGTCAAGCTGTGCGGGACACTCGACAATCACTATTCATCGCCTGAATAAAAATCTGTACAAATTGCTCAGAATTTCTTGATATTCCAAGTTCAGATGCATGGTTCTTAATGTAATTGGTGATATTTTTGGTGCCATAATATCGCCCATTGGTTTAGCCTCATTCCTTTCCACCCCAGGTTTATTCTCCACTACCACTGAATCCAAGCACTTGAATAAAATCATCACTTCGACAATGACGATGAAGCCCCTTGCTTTCACCAAACCCATTGGTGGTCCTAAGTGGGATCACTCTGACTGCCTTGATACTCCCATTGGTGTTCCGGTGTCGCATTATTTCCATTTCCACTTGGATATTCGCAGGCAGCATCTCAAACGCTCAGCATGTGTATATACCCTTCTTTCTCACATTGCCACCTCCACCACCATACTCGAATTACTGCCACAGCACCTATGTCAACACCACCTCACAAACATTTTTATCAGTCATCCTTCACCACTATGTCTTGGATACCCAGTTCAAGGTGTCAGATATACTGACCGATATGTCTATATCACTTGGCTACCAGCTCCCGGGTTTCAACAGGGGTTTTAGTCCCTTCATGGCTGCCGTCACAGGATTCAAGTTATTTGCAAACCTCAAGTTGAACCTGGAGCAGGTGATGGGATTATTTGGTTGGCTTCCCGTGAGTGACATGAAACACTCCTTGTATTCGGTTTGTTGCAGCAATGTGTGAGTGGCGGTGGCTCTTATTTGTTGCCTGCTATGTTGTCACTTACCGGTTGCCTTCCCATTAGACTGCATCCATTCTCAAAGGCAACCTTGCAACGGTGTTGATGAGCAAGCCATTCGGAGGCAGAACCCAGCAGCGTCGTGCACGTGCCACACGCGCTGCATGTACACATCGAGGAGACGATCTGTCGTGAGCTCAAGCAATGGTGAGTGTTATATGCAGTGACGAATAGTTATATACTTCACAATGGTTTCCTAGCCATCCTGCGGTGATTGGCAGTGCGTGTATTGCCTTGATACACATCACTCTGGTATTAACGCTGCTCGGCGTCATCGTGTACTTCGCACACTCTCGTCTTCAAAAGGCGCACGTCAGGGGTGAGCGTGCGGCTGATCACGCACCGGCTGTAGATGACGGGAACATCGAAGGCGCCGATGCGGCTGATCACGCACCCTGTGAATGACAGTAACGTCGAGGGCATCGACACAGCTGATCACGCACCCGCTGTGGATGACGGTCACATCGAGGGCACCAATGCAGCTGATTGCCTACCCGCTGTGGATAACGGTAGCGTCGAGAGCACTGACGCAGATCCCGACTCTACCCCACGCATCTCGCGGGAAGACAAGGGAAAGGGAGTCGGCCTTAGAGAATATGGCCCCCTCATGCTGGATGGATCACTGTTCATGGGATCACTCGCCCAGCGCATTGGGCAAGGTTTTTCCATCCACCTCAAGGCACAAACTGCCGGTGATGATGGATCCGAGTATATGGTACCGGTTTCGTGTCGTTTATTTTTACTTTTTAACTTAACTATCGTACTATTTACAGAATCTTCCTTCATCGACGACGACGATGAAGCCACTGATCGGAAAGTGTTGGCCTGTATGAGCATGCAGACAGACCTGTCTCCAGCATTTGGTTCCTGCACTTCATTGCTTTGCGGGGATCTACAAAAGCTCATCAAAATCCGCAATAATTGGAGATATGTCTGTGATAGCGTTGCTCCCGGTTGTCCCATTCATTCACCATATTGTATCTTGCCAACTTAACCCCCCGCACGTTAGCGCTAGCGCTACCACCACCGCGATGGACAGTGAATGGATCAATGATCATGGATGCGGAGAAGGTAGTGACTCCTTTATCCTAATGTGTCATTGGGCAAATTAATATTTTGTGGAAATATAGAAGTCTATGCAGACATGTCGTATAGGGGCATCTGGGGGGGTTCATCATCTAGTACTCAGTACGTTCCACCACTTGTTTCTCTCATACGTCCTTAACATTCATTAAATTCAGGATCTTCCCTCATACGACGGGATTGGGCACGATGGGCTTGCAGGACGAGCTTATGAGCAGCCTGGATCCTGTGCCGAGGCCAAAGTCTTCACCTCCTGACTTTCCTGACTTCAAATATCAAGAAATAACTCGTTAGTTGTGACTTATTTTAATACCACAAGAAACACAAAACTGACGACAGCAACGGGTATGTTAATATTTTGTTTCGAGGATCAGCTCCCATGTTTCGGACTTTTTCTTCCGTTTAGTCCCGTGATTTTGCAACTTGTGTAGAACCGCCGCAAGGCTTTCTCGATTCATCAAGTATTGAGCAAGGCATGTCCGACTGTGAAAGAGATGCCATGACTAGGTGGTTGACCCGTTATTTGTAATCCAACGGAAGTCGAAGTCGGCCCCGGGTACTTTTGCGGGCTGGCATTAGAGCGGATCGGGACGAAGCTATTATACGGCACCAATATTTCCATTTGGGTTGGAAAGTGCTTGCTATACATGCGACGTGTGGATGAGTGCCAAAGAGTTGCCCGAAGCCTCAGGTACACACGCGAGGAAATGACGGCGACTAGACTGCTTACCAAGCAGCTAACTGTGCCGCAATTGAGCAGAATCATTAAAGAGGGGGTGGATCTCTTGAGACATGTTTGCTTTTTATGATGACCATTAATTGCATGGTGAAATCGTTTCAATGAAGACCATCTTATCTGCTTAAAATCCGATATCCGGGGAAAAGGCTTCTCATGAATACGTATACCGTCTTTAGATACCGGCTTGGCACTAGCGAAGAAGCGAAGATCGGCAGAGTCATACTACGGATGGCGGATGTAATCGAGTTTGATGGCGTTTATCGAGGATGAGTCAGCCAAAATGGTTCCTATGCTCTCCACTCCACTGGTGGGGTCGCAACTTCCTGGGGACTGCTATGCTGTCTCCTCGATATTTACGCATGTTGCCCTGGAATCTCAACGGATCGCGGACCTCGAAAGTCAATTTCGGGGCGTACTTCAGAGACAATGGGCGTGTAAATGTACAGGGTCACGGCCTCTGTTACCACAGACCAGGTCATGACGACCATATATCGATCAGCAAAGACGCACTTGATTCATGGGTTCAGCAGCGGGTATGTTAATCCTTTGTTTCGAGAATCGACTCCCAGGTGTCGGACTTTTTTTCCCGCTTAGTGTCCTGATTTTGCAATTTGCGTAGGACTGCCGCGAGGCTTTCTGGAATCGCCAGGAATTAATCAAGGCATGTCCGACGTTGAGTGCGACGCCATAGCGACATGGATGGAACCCGTTATTCATAATCCCGCGGAAGTCGAAGCCGAGCCCGGTTATATTTGTGGTCTGGCAATGGAGTGGATCGGGAAAAAGCTACTGTACGGCACCAAGATATCCATTTTGGTGGGAAGGTGCTTGTTCAACACGCGACGTGTGGAGGAGTACCAAAGAATCGCCCTCAGGCTCAGGAACACAGGCGAGGAAATGACGACGACTAGACTGCTTAACAAACAGCTAACTGTCCGGCAAATGAGCATAATAGTTAAATAGGGGGTAGATCTCTTGAGGCATGTTCGCTTCTGATGATGACCATTCATTGCATGCTGAAATCAGTTTAATGAAGACCATCTTACCCACGTAAAATCCGACATCGGGCGAGTTCCCTTATTCTGCCCACTTATGCCGCCTTTACATACTGGTTTGGTACTAGTGAAGAAATGAAGATCAGCAGAATCATAGTAAAGATGGCGTTTGAGATCGGATTCATGGCGATGATTGAGGATGCGCCAAGTAAAATGGTTCCTGTGCTCTTCACTGCTCTGGCCCGGTCGCAACTTCCTGGGGACTGCTATGCCGTCGCCTCGATATTTATACCACACCTTGGCAAATACCTCTGTAGCCCATCGACTGCCACCCTCACCACTCCACTATATTTTACTATTACTGGCCGTTTTTCCTTCATTATTAGGGAGGTGCATGATGGACGGGGCCTATCAGATGAGGACCTCCAACATTTTACTTATTACCTAAATGATGTTCGACCTAGCTCAAGATTCTTCGAAGAGTACCGCAAAGTATGGTTGTATGGAACAGTCTAGTCACACCCTCGTCCGTGCTTCTTCACGATGGCTAAGTAGGTTTTGTTAGAACTTGTTGAGACCCCTGATAAATGGAGTCGCAAGCAGACATAGGAGTGAATCAAATCATCCAACCCCCTCACCAACCTCTCCCCCCTAGGCATATAGGCAATCCTCTGAGAAAGGTCCAGGAAGTCGTGGAGAGCAGGTATTGGGTTATCCTCTCACACTGCCGTACACACAATTTCGGGTTCTGGAGACTGTGAAATTAACGACGCTGAGCCCCTTATTCGCTGCTCGGCACCACCACACAATGAAGGGTTGGTTTTGGGGTCCTAATTAGCATTCTGATGGCCGAATCATTTTGAGACAGGTCCACGAGGGTGCAACTGTGGACTCAATGCAACATTTTAACCCCGATGGAAACAATGATACTATTTTGTTCAATGTTTTCTGCCATCAATGTGACATCCTCAAATAATGCATTGAGTTCATTTATTATGCACTTATAAGTGATGTAGCAAGAAAGGTTGGCACACACAAATGAATCTATCTCTGCGAAGCCAAGGATCCTGTGTAAAACAGCAGGGGAAAATCGATATTTGCACGTCAAGCAGTTTTATGTGTCCAGGTTTGTTTCGATCGTATCTGCATGTTTCTCATTTCGGCCATTCTCCAAAAACAGCAACGGTAAAACTTACAACATCATCCAGAATTTTGATATCCCAAAGATGGCCTCCTTAGTCCTCCAAGTTCTCAAACGGTGATTTAAGAAAGATATTTCTGCTCCTATAACTTCAAGGATTGCCGTAATTCAAAACATTATTATAACGATCTACGACTGAAAAAAAATGAATACATACCCAAAAGGTCTGCATGGAGAACTGGCCTGCTATGTGGATACAGTTGAAGGTGGGGCTAGGTAGAAGTGTCGGAAAAGTCTGAAAATCCTGATCACTGTTCAAAGGTTCAAGTCTTGAGCCAGCCGATTGATCATGTCTGGTGCACCTAGGCATCAGACTGACGGCACTCCGCATGCAATCCCGCAGCAAGGGTCACAAAACCTGTCACCAGGGTCATGCAGCATGATCAAGCCTGTGCAGATGGCTGTCAGCCAAGATCTGCGCAGACGCTGGCACCTGGACCCCACAGCAAGCAGTGGGGGAGCCTGAAGTTCCCAGAAGACAAGACAGTCACAGAACCGTAGGATTTGTGTGTAAGTTGGGCGTTGAATGCATACTATTGAAACTGACTGACATTTTTTCTTTAATTCTGTATATCGCCACCACATGTCAATAAATCATCTTAAGATTCTGTGTATTAACTGATGGAAATGGGTCAGTATATAGGGAGCTCACACAGATGTGATTCTTGAGATTCTTAGGGTAGATACATAGGATGTAATATGCAGATTATAGCAGTATTCACACAGAGGTGATTCTTAAGATTCTGGGTGTATATACACAAACCATGATATACAGACTATATGGGTACCCACACTGAGATGATTCTTAAGATTCCTGGGATAAATACATCCTACATGCTATGTAGAAAATAGATGTACTCACACAGAAGTGATTCTTGAGATTTTTAGGGTAGATACATACACAGCAAGTGATATACAGATTATAAGATAATTCACACAAAGGTAATTCTTGAGAATCTTAATGTACATACACAGAACATGATATACAGATTATATGGGTGTCTACACTGAGGTGATTCTCAAGATTCCCAGGGTGAATCAAATACAGCTGATCTGGAGATATTTAAGCAAATACATAGAGTAAAGCCTTATGAGAATTAGGGAGATTGGGAGGATTGGGAGGATTAGGAGGATTGGGGATTGGGGAGATTAGAGGGATTAGGGGATTGGGGGATTGGGGAGTTAGGGGATTGGGGGTTAGGGGATAGGGGGATTAGGGGATTGGGGGGATTAGGGATTAGGGATTAGAGGGATTAGGGGGATTGGGGGATTGGGGGATTAGGGGGATTGGGAGGATTGGGGGTATTGGGAGGATTAAGGGATTAGGAGGATTGGGAGGATTGGGAGGA
>WHVD01000351.1:0-32387 GCA_015178975.1 Hysterangium stoloniferum | reverse complement strand
TTCCTAGTCAAGCTTATTGTTAATACCGTTTTCCACCCTTCTCCCCATTAGTATTTTCTAGACGCCTGTTACTTGTATATGAACCCACTGTAGTTGTAGTTACTAGGCAATCAGAATATCGACTCAGAATACCCTCATACGTCTGTAACAGTCTCATACTAAGAATCCCCCATCCGCCTTTGCGTGCACTCGCCCACTTCCGGCCCAACCCCTTGGCCCGACGCTCGACTTGTCCTTTGGTTCCAATCGGTATCTCGCCGAGAGGAGCTCTTTAGGATTAGTCTTTGCCTGCCCGAAATTTAAGGACACCCTACGGATATCTGCAAGGGTGCAGCACATAAGCTGAAGCCAAGTCCTTCCGGTCGGTCCCTGTCGGCCACCGACATTTAGTCAGTTTTCAGTTCTTAACAGTATATTCTGATTTCACACTCGCATTTTCCGTTTAATTATGCCTCCGAGAAGAAATGCCAAGCCAAGCGGTGAAGCAGAATCTTCCACTCTCAAGTCTCCTTTCCTGTATACAGCCCGAGCTACTCAGAGAACCCCGCTACCAGAAACCTCCGAAGAATCTCGCTTTGTGGAGATTACCAGTGATGCTGAAGAAGTAACTGAAGCAACCGATCCTGAAGCAACTGAGGAGATTAACAATCAACCAGTTTTTGGAACACGAACCCGAGGATGGCGACCAACCTCAGGCTAGTGGCTCCAAGAAGTCCGCAAAAAGAAACCGGCTCTCGACCCTGAAGAGACATGGGAATTGTTTTCAGGTACTCTAGGATCCCTTAATGAATTCCTTAAAAGCAATATCAAGGAAAAGGAACCTGGGCAAACCCGAGTCAACAAACCTGAGCCATTCACGGGCTCAAACCCGAAGAAATTGCCGACATTTCTTATGCAATGTCGATTCAACTTTCGGGACCGCCCGGCTGCAATCGCAACGGATGACCGAAAGGTAAACTTTGCACTCTCATATCTTAAGGACTCCGCAGCAGCCTGGTTTGAACCCACATTCTCTGGCCTCACCTCCAAAGACCCCAATTGGCTTCACGATTGGGATGCTTTTGTCGAGGAACTCGAAAACAACTTCGGTCCCTACGACCAAACCGGCGATGCCGAAACCGCGCTTTCTAATCTCAAAATGAAAGACACTCAGTGCATCACCGATTACATCGTCCAGTTCAACAACCTCGCCGCGCGTTGCGACTGGGGCGATTTGGCCCTCCATTACCAGTTTTACTCTGGCCTTCCGTCTCGCCTCAAAGACGAAGTTTCCAAAGGAGAGACTGGCAAGCTGAAGACCCTCCCTCTCATGCACCTGAAAGCCCAAAATGCAGACGCCCGATACTGGGAATGACGTTCGGAAATTAGTCGCGAAAACCCCTTGGACAAAAAATCATTGGACAATAAGAACGCCAACAAGTCTGGTAATCAAAACACCAACAACAGTGGCAACTTGAACTCCGATAAAAAACCCAAAAACAAAGGGGCTAACGACAAAAAAGGCAAGGGAAAACAGTCGAATAAGTCTCAAGATAAAGACAAACCCGACTTAACTGGCAAACTCGGCTCCGATGGCAAGCTCCTACCACAGGAAAAGCAACGCCGAATGGACAACAACCTTTGTTTGTTGTGCGCAGATCCCGGACACCAAGTCGCTGCATGCCCAAAAGCCACAAAAGCCCGATCAGCCAATATGGCCACGACCTCACAACCGGCCAAGCCGGCTGCCGAGTCAAAAAAAGATTAAGCAACTCTCTGGATTCCATGTGTTTGGAGAGTTGCATTGAATCTCCTCGCAAACAGGAAAATTGTCACCTTAACGCATCCGCATTGTATGATCCTAATTCTTTGTTCATAAACCTTACTTCGGAACCTCTCGGGAATCTCACTTTTCGAGCTCTCATATATTCAGGTTCAACCCATTGTTTTATAGATACAAGTTTTTCCCGAAAAAATCAGTTAAAAAACCTATGCAATAGATCCGATTCCGCTCTGACTCTTTGATGGTACCTCAAACTCCGTAATCTCGCAAGCCTGCAAACTCCGACTTCGGTTCCTGTGTGGAACCTTTCAGACAGTTACGTTTTTTGTAACACAGTTGGACCCGAGTTGCTCCGTGGTTCTAGGACATAACTGGCTCACCCGCTACAATCCATTGATTGATTGGGTATTGGGCAGTATCCATTTCCAAACCCCATCAGCACCTGATACGACTGGTCCGTTTCCGCCTGTTTCGGCAAATATGGCCTCTACAGCACCTCTGGCTCTAGTGGCAAATCCGAGCTCTCCGCCGCCCGTCTCTCTAATAAATGCCGCAGCCTTTATGAGAGCCTTCAAGTTGGACGGCTCCCGAGCATTTACAGTCAATCTTAAAGTTGACGAAGTCACTGGTCGCTTTGCATCCCTGGTGGCCGAACCGATCCCAGATTTGGAAGGTGTTCCCAAAAAATACCATGAATTTGCAGATGTATTCAGTAAACAAAAAGCAGATCGACTCGCCCCTCACAGGCCTTACGATTTGAAAATTGATATTGAAGATGGTTCACATCCGCCCCTAGGCCCAGTTTATCCTCTCTCACAGTCTGAATTATTGGCTATCCGAGATTTCTTGGACGAACATTTGGCTATAGGTTTTATCTGACCCTCAAAGTCTCCTTATGGAGCCCCTGTCCTATTCGTTCAGAAAAAAGACAGTTCCCTTCGACTTTGCGTTGACTTTCAAGGACTAAATGCGATCACTCGAAAAGACAAGTACCCATTACCACTAATCTCCGATTTACTCGATGCCCCTCGGAAGGCCCGAATCTATACAAAGATAGATCTCAAGCATGCCTATCATTTGGTTCAGATCGCTGAAGGCGACGAATGGAAGACCGCTTTTCGCACTCGCTATGGCTCTTTTGAATGGTTAGTAATGCCTTTCAGCCTCACCAACGCTCCGTCGGTCTTTCAATGTTTTATCAATGACGTTTTTTCTGACCTCCTCAACGTTTTTGTCATTGTGTACTTAGACGACATCCTCATATTCTCCAAAGACCCTACACTTCATGACGAACACATTCGTGAAGTTCTCCGAAGACTCCAAAAACATGGTCTTTTTGCGAATGGTAAAAAATGTTCTTTTGATGTCGACACAGTTGAATATTTAGGGTTTATGATGGGACCTGACGGTCTCCGCATGGACGACTCTAAAATTCAAGTCATTCAAGATTGGCCGGAACCCCAAAAGGTTAAAGATATTCAATCCTTTTTAGGCTTCGCCAATTTTTATCGTTGTTTCATTCACAACTACTCAAAAATTACCGTTCCGCTCACTTGTCTTACTCGTAAAGACACCCCGTGGAATTTCTCCGAAGAATGCCGATCAGCATTCCAGGAATTGAAAAGTGTGTTTACATCTGCCCCTATTTTGTTGCACTGGAAGCCCGACGTTCAACTCATCGTGGAAACTGATGCCTCGGACTATGCGCTTGCTGCGATACTGTCCATTCTGGACACCGATGGTGAAGTACACCCAGTAGCTTTTCTGTCTCGCACATTTTTGGCGCCCAAACTCAACTATGACGTTCACGATAAGGAACTACTCACAATATTTGAAGCTTTCAAGACATGGCGACATTATTTGGAAGGCTTGGCCCACCCGGTAGATGTTATTACAGACCACAAAAATTTAGTTTACTTTTCAACCACAAAACTTCTCACCTGTCGACAAGCTCGGTGGTCCGAATACCTCTCTGCTTTTAACATGGTAATTCGCTTCCATCCCGGCCACCTTGGTGGAAAACCCGACGCTATGACTAGACGATGGGATGTCTATCCTAACGAGGGGAGTAGCAACTACGCCACAGTTAATCTGCATAATTTCAAGCCTATGTTTTCATCGGAACAACTGTCCGCGTCTATCCGAGCCACTTACCTCATTCATCCAGTCTTGTAAAGTGTTATCCTTATGGATACCGAAAAATTACATCAAGACATTCTATCGGCAATTCCATTAGACCCAGTCACCAAAGCACACCTCGATAACCCGTCCGACCCCGATCAACCCCGATGGTCATTAGACTCACAAGGTTTCATTAGATTTGACAATCGCATTTATGTACCAGATTCCAACACCCTTCGGCTGCGAATCCTACAACATAAGCACGACCACCCAATCTTGGGACATTTCGGCCTCAATAAGACCCTCTCACTCATTAGAAGAGAATATACATGGCCCGGCATCCGAGATTTTGTTAAGCACTATTGTAAATCCTGTACTACGTGTTTGTGCTCTAAATCACAGCGACACAAACCATATGGCCTACTCAAACAATTACCAATACCAGAAAAACCTTGGAACTCAATTTCTATGGATTTCATCGAGCACCTACCGGTATCCGAAGGACACACAGCAATCCTAGTTGTTGTGGATCGGCTCACAAAGCAAAGTATTTTCATTCCAACATATGACACGATAACATCTGTACAGTTAGCTGAATTATTCGTCACCCATGTATTTTCCAAGCATGGTGTTCCGTCGCATGTCACATCCGATTGCAGATCCGAGTTTGTCTCTCACTTCTTTAGGTCACTCGGGAAAGCACTAGACATGAAGCTACACTTCACTTCCGGCTATCACCCAGAAGGCGATGGCCAAACTGAACACATGAATCAAACCTTGGAACAATACATCCGTGTCTATTGCAACTATCAACAAGACAATTGGAAATCATTACTACCGCTAGCCAAATTCGCATATAACAACGCACCGAATGCCACTACTGGCATCTCGCCTTTCTTCGCAAATAAAGGCTACAACCCCAACATCGCAATCCACCCGGAATGCGATCTCACATCCGCCCGTGCTCAAGACTTTGTTATAAACCTTGATGAGCTACATCAAGAACTTCGTAAAACTATCGCAATGGCTCAAGAACGATACCAACAATCTGCGGATAAGAACCGACTTCTGCCTCCTGACTTTAGGATCGGAGACCGAGTATTCGTTAAAGCCAAGTTTTTCCGAACTACTAGACCCTCTAAGAAGCTCTCTGAAAAATATTTAGGTCCTTTTGAAGTTATAGCACAAGCCGGCACACTTTCATGGATGCTTCGGCTCCCCGACAACATGCGTGCAGTGCACCCGGTATTTCATGTATCTATGTTAGAACCTTGTGTTCCTAACAATATACCGGATCGCATACAACCACCACCTCCACCCGTGATTATTGATGGGGAACCCGAATTCGAGATATCAGAGATTCTAGACTCAAAAATCGACAATCGCCGACGCTCATGCAAATTACTTTATTTGGTCAAATGGGCTGGCTATGAAGGTACAGATGAAGAAACTTCATGGATCCTAGCTACAGAGCTCGGTAATGCCTCGGAAATCGTTTTAGGGTTTCACCAAGCTTATCCGAACAAACCCGGTCCTCTCGATTCTTTATAAGTCTATCACGCAGTATCCGACCTTTTTCCGACTATGCCTTATGTCTTCACGCTATGATTTGTTTGTTTTAAAGAAAAAACCGATATATTTTTACTATCTAAGTTTCTCCCTCTACAACTTCTCCCTCCTCCCCGGCCTCCGAACCCTCCTCCGCACCGACAGCCACCGATACCGCACCACCAACCTTCTCCAACACCCCAATCTCATGCCCATCGCAACTCGAGACTTCCAAATACTGCTCAAGTTGACCACCGAGAGACTTGATAACACTGGTCTGTTTCTCCAGCCCGACGCCCAAGAGTCGCAATTGCTTGGTTATGAGCCCTTGTTGTCGTAACGTCTCGTATCGGAACCGACTCGTCTCCGAGAAGTAGGTCCGCATAAGGCGGTTTTTCTCTTCTAGAGCATCGGCCTGTCGCTCCTGGAATGAACCATCGGCCCCTGGGAAAACACACCCAAGCTTCTGATCGGTGCACTCTTGACAAGTGCGGCCCCAACCATTGGCCCGGGGATGACAGGTTCGACCCCATTTCGTGCACCAATTGCACTTAGGGTCATTTTCGGGCCCCGCCTTGGGGGCCTGCTTTTGTTTCTATAGGAAAATGATTTAAAAAAATTTTTACTTAGGGAAACTGAACCCACCTTGGGGCTCGACGGCCCCAGTGCATCCTCCTCGTCCTCCTCTCCCTCTTGATCATCAGACTACGAAGGCGTCGCAGCCTTGCGCTAACAAATATTGTCAGTAAGGTTCGCAAAAGATACCAGAGCCGACTTACCTTTCCCTCCCGCTTCTTTTTCACCGCCTCCTCCCGCGCCCGATCGGCCTCCTGCTGCTTGTTCTTTGCAAGCACTGCTTCCCAGTGCTTGCGCGCGGCCTCTTCTGTCGCCTGTTTCTTCTCCTCGGCCTCGATGGCCGCCAACTCCTCCTTCTCCTTCCGCTCCTCCTCTTCATACGCCTTTTTCTTCTGCTCGAGTATACGCCGACGCTCCTTCGTGTTCGCCATACCACTCGGCACCAACATGGGAGCAACTGTTAACCTAACCGGGAAGGGTTTTGACCCCGAGCCTATGGTCATGGTGGTTGAGGGAAGAGAAGCAAAATTTCAAGCGCCAGGACCTCTCGAATTTTTATATGTAAAATTTTGCCGAGTCACATGATGTTTTGACACACCCAGCCGTACCCGACAAGTTTTTACATATGGGATCTAGATTTTCGGCCTCCTTGGGATTTCGGCCAAAAGGGGAGATACTGTTACGACTGTGCCACAACCCTATCGGTCCAAGGTTATCGCCACCTATCAATGTTTCAAGTCACCGTCTCGGAAACCATCGGCCCCGAAGCTGACGTATGTTTTCGCGAAGATCAAACTCTGTTTACGCCCACGTCAAAATAACTCGTATTGTCTGGTCAAACTTTGATACGTCCCCTTTTATTATGTTGATCCGTTCAATCTTATGTTTCATATATGTCTATCTATATTTGTAGTCCTTGAACTATTTCCTTTTATCGTAATCCCGCTCTCAGTTATCATCAGCCTCCGAACTAATCATAAACCTCCCGTTCCTAGTCAAGCTTATTGTTAATACCATTTTCCGCCCTTCTCCCCATTAGTATTTTCTAGACGCCTGTTACTTGTATATGAACCCACTGTAGTTGTAGTTACTAGGCAATCAGAATATCGACTCAGAATACCCTCATACGTCTGTAACAGTCTCATACTAAGAATCCCCCATCCGCCTTTGCGTGCACTCGCCCACTTCCGGCCCCGACCCCCTTGGCCCGACGCTCAACTTGTCCTTTGGTTCCAATCGGTATCTCGCCGAGAGGAGCTCTTTAGGATTAGTCTTTGCCAGCCCGAAATTTAAGGACACCCTACGGATATCTGCAAGGGCGCAGCACATAAGCTGAAGCCAAGTCCTTCCGATCGGTCCCTGTCAGCCACTGACATTTAGTCAGTTTTCAGTTCTTAACACAGAGGCAGAATTTGTCTCTACTGTAGAAGCTGTCAAGGAGATTCCTTGGATGCAGAACATCCTAGGTGAATTTGGCTGCCAACTTAATCAGCTCTCCACTCTACACATTGACAACCAGTCTGCCATCAGTGTGTCTAAGAACCCTGAGCATCATGGGAGGATGAAACATCTTGACCTTTGTTACTATTGGCTTAGAGATGCTGTTCAATGCCAAATGTATTACTCCTTCCTATGTATATCCCTACTGCAGAACAAATTGCAGATATTCTAACCAAGCCTCTGTCCTCTCCCAAGGTTCAATTTTGCCATAATGGAATGCTGATCAGGACTTAGTTTATTTTTCTCTTTGCTTACTCTTTGTAGTTTAGAATTCTCTCTTCTCTCTTTTTCTTTGGAGATATGTGAGATCAGGGGGTCTGTTAAAACTGCCTCCACTGTCTCCAAGTTGTTTCAGAACCTTCCAGAACCTTCTAGCATATTCCAGAACCTTCTAGCATATTCCAGAACCTTCTAGCATATTCCAGAACCTTCTAGCATATTCCAGAACCTTCTAGCATATTCCAGAACCTTCTAGCATATTCCAGAACCTTCTAGCATATTCCAGAGTATTCTTAGTTTCATTTCCCATGACAGCTGTCAATCAGCTGTCAGTTTCTATTCCTGTTACAACCGTGTCGTAACCCATGTCGCAACCCGATGGTCTCCGAGAATACTACAGTCTATCAATGTTCCAAGTTATTGATCAAGTCATCATTTCGGCAACCTTCGGAATACCGACACTGACGTATACCTTCATGGCAATCAAACCTCGTTTACACCCCTGTCAAAATATACTCGTACCATCTGGTTATGCTTTGATACGTCCCCTTTCATTATGATGATCCATTTTACTCTATGTTTCACATATGCCCATATATACCTGTAGCCCGTGGACTATTCCCTTTTCTCGTAATTCCGCTCTCGGCTAAATCTCGGCTTCCGATCTTATTGTAAATTTCCAGTTTCTAGTCAAGTCTATTCGTCAAATAGTGTTTCCGCTCTTCCCTTAGTTAGTAGTTTCTAGACGCCAATAACTCATATATAAACCCACTGTAAATGTAGTTATTAGACAATCAGAATATCAACTTAGATCAACTTAGATATCCCTCTAATTTCCGACTCCATTATCTATTCACGACCACCACATTCCGACTCCATCCGATTTACGATTCAACCTACATTTACGACTTCAACCTCTAATCTCCGACTCTCAGTCCCCGACACTCTCAGTCTCCAACTCTCAGTCTCCAACTGTCTCAGTCTCCGACTGTCTCAGTCTCCAACTGTCTCAGTCTCCGACTGTCTCAGTCTCCGACTGTCTCAGTCTCCGACTGTCTCAGTCTCCGACTGTCTCAGTCTCCGACTGTCTCAGTCTCCGACTGTCTCAGTCTCCAACTCTCAGTCTCCGACTCTCTCAGTCTCCGACTCTCTCAGTCTCTGACTCTCTCAGTCTCCGACTCTCTCAGTCTCCGACTCTCTCAGTCTCCGACTCTCTCAGTCTCCGACTCTCTCAGTCTCCGACTCTCTCAGTCTCCGACTCTCTCAGTCTCCGACTCTCTCAGTCTCCGACTCTCTCAGCCTCCGACTCTTGGTCTCCAACCCCTCAACCCAACCCTCAACTTATCCTTCGGTTTCTGATCGGTAGTTTACCGAGAGGTTTACTTGACAGGACTAGTTTCTGCCTGCCCGAAATTTAAGGACACCTGACGGTAACTTGCAAGGGCACAGCACATAAGCTGAAGCCAAGTCCTTCCGTTCGGTCCCTGTCGGTCTGCCGACATCAGTCAGTTTCTGCTCTTAACAGTATATTCTGATTTCTACTCGCAAACCCGTCCTTATATCTATTAATTTGTTCATCACTCCACATCGGCATCGCATTACTTATCTTTTACAGAACCCTTTTGTTTTTTCAGACTTCACTCTGATTTCCAGATGCAAAGATAAGTTAATGGCCAAAGCTGATCCTGTTTTACTCAGATTCCACTCGTTTTGCCCTGCTCCAATCCTTGTTTTGTCCTGCCCCTGGTTTGCTCGGCTCCCGATTATTTCCGGATATTCCGAATGGACTAATTTACCACTAGTCACCATACTCTCGGAATCCATCGGCTTCCAGAAATTTGCTATGTCTGCCATTTACCTTGATGGTATATTATGGATTCAAGTTCGCAATGTGTTGGCCACCTAGTGCTTGGTTTTCTTTACAGATATACCTTCCCAAACCATTGCTCATAACTCCAAATCGACATCGCCTTGCTTATCCTTGTTCTTTGCCTCGCCTTCGGACCTTTTTCGGGTCCCGACCCCTTTTCCGAACTTTTGTTTGGACACTTTTCCGACCTACCCTTTGGTCCATGCTGTCCCATGCATGTTCCTTGTCATGTCACTACTTTCTGACCCATTTCTCCGACTATTTTCTGACTATTCAGATTCCTCTCAACCTCTACATTTATTCCTACAATGACTCTCCAGACTTTCCGGTTTTTTCGGCAGGTCAGACTCCGAGTCAGGAAGATTTTATGCAGTACCCATCTCTCATCGGCTTTTGCAACCTGGATACATTCCAAACTGCAATACGCTTTCCGGTTCCCTTCTGGGACATTTTCTGGCTCTTTTCAGTTTCTCTGAGGAGCATTTGCTTGTTTCCCTTGTGGAACAAATCTGGACGTCACCCTTTGACTAGCAGTATGAGTTGCTTGATTATTTCTAGGATACCATTGTCTCACCCACTATAATCCGTTGATTTCCGGGTATTGAGCAGTAAATTTTCCGAAACTTCTGATGCCTCTCATTTGACTGTATTGGTCTGCTCTGAATATTTTCACATCTCTGGCCTTCGGGCAACCTTTTGCCTTTCTGGGCATTTTCTGGCCTTTTGGTACCTCTGGTCCCTTTTGGCGTGTTCTACTCTTTCAGTCAACTTTGAATTCTTTGGATTCCTTGGATTTCCGGACTTTCTGGAATCTTCGGACCCTTCGGATTTCAATTACCTGTTGAGTATATGCTCGTGAAGATCAGTTTAATCTGGCTTTTCAGGCATCTCTGGCCTTCGGGCACCCATGGCCCTTCTGGGCCTGGCCTTTTAGGCATCTCTGGTCTTTTGGCTTACCACTCTCTCACTTAAACTCGGATTCCATGGTTTCTTCCGAACTTTCCGGAACCCTCGGAACCTTTGGAACTTTTGGATTCTTCGGACTTCTGGACTTTCCCGAATTTCCAGATCCTTTAGATCCTACCTGTTTGTTGAGTGATTGTTTGCTGAGATCAGTTAATCCAGCCTTTCAGGCACTTTTGGCCTTCAGGCAACCCTCAGCCCTTTTCTCGGGCACCCCTGGCCTCTTTTGGCACTCTTGGCCTTCGGGCAACCCTCGGCCTTTTTGGGCACCTCAAGCCTTTTGGCATATTCGGCCCTTTAGGCATTTATGGCTGTTTTCGGCATGTTCAACACTTTCACTTAACTTCGGATTCCTCAGATTTCCGGACTTTCCAGAATCCTCGGACCTTTCCGTTCCCAATTATCTGTTGAGTGTTTGCTGGCCAAAAATCAGTTTAATCCAGCCTTTTCGGGCAAACTTTGGCCCTCAGGCCATCCTAGCCTTTTTGGTTCCCTGGCCTTTCTTTGGCCTTTTCAGCCCTTTTGTCCGACTTCAAATTCTGTGAATTTTCAGACCTTTCTGGAATCCTCGGACTTTCCAAAACCTTTGGATTTTCCGAATTTCTTGGACTTTCTGAAATCCTCAAAATTTCGGGAACCCTCGGACTTTCCAGAAACCTTGGACTCTCTGAATTTTAACTCTTTGTTGAGTTTTCCTTCTTGCCATGATTGTTTTATCTCGGCTTTTTAGCATATATGGCCTTTTGTGCCATTCCAACCATTTTAGTATACTTGGTCTTTTGGCACCAATGTTTCAGCTCAATTTCAGATTTCCGGATTTTCCGACCTCTCCGAACTTTTGGAAATTTCGGATTCCGAAAATGGCATCACCCGGCCCTTCTCCGAATACCTTTCTGCCTTCAATATGGCCATTCCGCTTCCATCCTGGCCGCCTTGGTGGAAAACCTGATGCTATGACTAGACAATGGGACGTCTATCCTAAAGAGGGGAGTAGCGACTACGCCACAGTTAATCCGCATAATTTCAAGCCTATGTTTTCATCGGAACAACTGTCTGCGTCTATCTGAGCCACTTACCTCATTCATCCAGTCTTGCAAAGTGTTATCCTTATGGATACCGAAAAATTACATCAAGATATACTATCGGCAATTCCATTAGACCCAGTCACCAAAGCACACCTCAATAACCCGTCCGACCCCGATCATTCCGATGGTCACTCGACCTGCAAGGTTTCATTAAACTTGACAATTGCATATATGTTCTGGACTCCGACACTCTCCGACTTCGAGTTTTACAGCATAAACATGACCACCAGATCTCGGGACATTTTCAGTATCAATTTACCATCAGACTTATCTGAAGAGAAAATACATGGCGCAGTCTCCGAGATTTTGTCAAGCATTATTGTAAATCATGCACCAACTGTGCACATTCCAAATCAAGACGTCACAAACCATATGGCCCACTCAAACAACTCCCAATACCGGAAAAACCCTGGAATTCAATATCAATGGATTTCATCGAACACCTACCAGCATCCAACAGCCATACCGCAATTCTCGTAGTTGTGGATCGGTTTACCAAGCAAAGTATTTTCATTCCAACTTATGATACAGTAACATCCATACAGTTGGCCAATTTGTTCATCACTCATGTATTCTCCAAGCATGGCTTTCCGTTGCGTTCCACTTCCGATTGCAGATCTGAGTTCATCTCCCACTTTTTTAGGTCACCCGGAAAAGCAACGACCAAACCGAATGCACTAATCAAACATTGGAACAGTACATCCGAGTCTATTGCAACTATCAACAAGACAATTGGAAATCACTTCTACCGCTTGCCGAATTCGTATATAACAATGCCCCAAATGCTACTACCAGCATTTCGCCTTTCTTCGCAAATAAAGGCTACAACCCAAACATCGCTATCCATCTGGAATGCGATCTCACTTCAACCTGTGCTCAGGACTTTGTCACAAACCTCAACGAGCTACACCAAGAACTTCGAAAGAACATCACATCGGCCCACGAACATTACCAACACTCCACAGACAAAAATCGGCTGCTGCCCCCTGAACTCAAGATCGGTGACCAAGTATTTGTCAAAACCGAGTTCTTCCAAAAGCCGAGTTCTTCTGAATGACTAGGCCATCAAAAAAGCTCGCCAATAAGTACTTAGGACCTTTTGAAATTATAGCACAAGCAGGCACGCGCTCTTGGACGCTTCAGCTCCCCAAGAATATGCGTGCAGTACACCTGAATGTGTACAACCTCCACCTCCACCCGTGGTTATTGACGGGGAACCCGAATTCGAGATATCGGAAATCCTAGATTCAAAGATGGATAATCACTGACGTACCTGCAAACTACTCTATTTTGTCAAGTGGACTGGTTATGAAGGTACCGATGAATAAGCATCCTGGATTCTTGCCACAGAACTCGGAAACACATTGGACATCATCAAAGACTTCCATCAAGCATATCCGAACATATCCGGACCCCGATCATCTACAGCATCCCGACATTTTCCGACACCCATATTTGTGTATCCTGTCTCGTTTCCTTCACTTCCTCCTCAGCCCTCTCAGTAGCTGCCAGCAACTCGGCATTCCCTGTTGCCCCCAGGTAACACTCCGGCCCCTCATAGGCAATTTCTGGTCCATCTGGACATCTTCTGGCCTTTCCAGCACCTTTCTGTCCTACTGGTTAGCGTTTATTCTCACACTGCCTTGCACCCTCTGCATTTTGGCATCTTTGGACTTTCATCACCCCTGTCCCCCTTGCCCTGTTTGTCTGCTCCCACATTTTCAGTGTGCTCGGATCCCTTGGAACTTCCGGACTCTGTCCCGGACCTTTTCGGACATTCAGACCTTATTGGATTTTCGGAATTTTTAGGTTTCTGGACCTTTTCGAGGTTTGAACTTACATTCAAGTATCCAAATATGACCATGGCCTCGTCATGACCTTCATCTCAATCTTGACTTTCCGAATCCTCTCCAAATCCTTTCTGAATCCATTCTAAACCTTTCCGAACCTTTTCCGAATCCTTTCCAGCACCTTGCCAAATCCCATCTCTTTCCGACCTTCCTGCTTTCATCTTATTCTTCAGCACTTTTTCGGCCTCCTTGGGATTTCGGCCAAATGGGGGGATACTGTTATGACCGTGTCGTGACCCATGTCGCAACCCAATGGTCTCCGAGAATACTACAGTCTATCGATGTTCCAAGTTATTGATCAAGTCATCATTTCGGCAACCTTCGGAATACCGACACTGACATATACCTTCATGGCAATCAAACCTCGTTTACGCCCCTGTCAAAATATACTCGTACCATCTGGTTATGCTTTGATACGTCCCCTTTCATTATGATGATCCGTTTTACTCTATGTTTCACATATGCCCATATATACCTGTAGCCCGTGGACTATTCCCTATTCTCGTAATTCCGCTCTCAGCTAAATCTCGGCTTCCGATCTTATTGTAACTTTCCAGTTTCTAGTCAAGTCTATTCGTCAAATAGTGTTTCCGCTCTTCCCTTAGTTAGTAGTTTCTAGACGCCAATAACTCATATATAAACCCACTGTAAATGTAGTTATTAGACAATCAGAATATCAACTTAGATCAACTTAGATATCCCTCTAATTTCCGACTCCATTATCTATTCACGACCACCACATTCCGACTCCATCTGATTTACGATTCAACCTACATTTACGACTTCAACCTCTAATCTCTGACTCTCAGTCCCCGACACTCTCAGTCTCCAACTCTCAGTCTCCGACTGTCTCAGTCTCTGACTATCTCAGTCTCCGACTCTCAGTCTCCGACTCTCAGTCTCCGACTCTCAGTCTCCAACTCTCAGTCTCCAACTCTCTCAGTCTCCAACTCTCTCAGTCTCCAACTCTCTCAGTCTCCAACTCTCTCAGTCTCCAACTCTCTCAGTCTCCGACTCTCTCAGTCTCCAACTCTCTCAGTCTCCAACTCTCTCAGTCTCCAACTCTCTCAGTCTCCAACTCTCTCAGTCTCCAACTCTCTCAGTCTCCAACTCTCTCAGTCTCCAACTCTCTCAGTCTCCAACTCTCTCAGTCTCCAACTCTCTCAGTCTCCAACTCTCTCAGTCTCCAACTCTCTCAGTCTCCAACTCTCTCAGTCTCCAACTCTCTCAGTCTCCAACTCTCTCAGTCTCCAACTCTCTCAGTCTCCAACTCTCTCAGTCTCTGACTCTCTCAGCCTCCGACTCTTGGTCTCCGACCCCTCAACCCAACCCTCAACTTATCCTTCGGTTTCCGATCGGGAGTTTACCGAGAGGTTTACTCGACAGGACTAGTTTCTGCCTGCCCGAAATTTAAGGACACCTGACGGTAACTTGCGAGGGTGCAGCACATAAGCTGAAGCCAAGTCCTTCCATTCGGTCCCTGTCGGTCTGCCGACATCAGTCAGTTTCTGCTCTTAACAATTCCACTGTTAAGTGCCATGTCAGGAACTTATTCTAGAACTATCAGAAAGTGACCAGGAACTCAGAAACTTTCAAATAGAGTCATGAGTCAGCTTCAACTTATGTGCTGCACCTCTATGCAAACACTCAGAAGTCCTTAATTTCAGAGATGGGGTTTACACCAGAGAATATGGATATTCAGAGTTCCAAAGAGTTCCAAATATTGAGCATACAGAGAGAAGGAAGGAATAAGAAACTAAGTCGATATCAGATCTAATGTAAAGTACAAATTTGTGGAAACTAATATAAGTTCTCTCATTATTGTACTACAAACTAAGATCACAATAAGATGGAATTGGTAGTATTTTGAAATGGGAATACAATAAGCAAACAAGTGAATACTTGTCAACCAACAAGTTACCAAATGCAGAACAAGGATGAGATCTGGAAGTACAGGAACTACATATAAATGTTCCGTAGTTGGAAGTTGGGATTGGATATTGAGATGGGAAGTCAGATCAGAGACTTGGGGCAGAGGTCAGATGTTTTGGACAATATCAGATGTTGAAGTATCTGGGAACAGGTTGTAACATCCAGCTGTCAACCAGCTGTCAAGCTTACTGATCTTCAACATATACTGTATAAGCTTGTACATAGTTAGTTACCTGAGTAGTACCAACTTTCCTCAGACTTCAGTGTGTCACAGTAAGTTACTTGTCACATTTAACAATATCCCAACTTGACCTCTAGTGTTGGTCTGTCATTGGAACTGAGAAGATGTGAAGTACTGTATTTCTCTTTTTGAAATTAGGACAACAGAATAGATTTGTGAGTGTGCAGCACATGTAAGCTGAAGCCAACTCTCACTCATTTTCAGTAGTGGTTGTGTTTTGGCTGACCTCATTTCCTGGACTTTACAGTTGATAGTTTGACTCTCATTAGAAGGAGGGAAGTTCAATGGTGGTATGTGGGAAGATGAAATAATTTATGTATTTTACAAATGTCAAGGTCCCTTAGCCTCCAAGAATAATAAAAGTAGGAATAAAATAAAATAAAAATGTATAAACAACATTCACTCAGCATGCACCATTTAAACACTGATGGTTTCAAACTTATCATGAGAATGTCTCACAACCCCTTAAATCAACACTGCCATGCACCAAAGTGCTGTAATATTTCTGATATACATAAGATGATGGGCCATCTACCTTGAAGAGGGGAAAGGAAATTATGCTGTAGTCAATCCATATATCTTCAAGCCACTCTTCACCTCTGAACAACTCACGGCATCCCTTTGAGCCACCTATCTAGTTGAACCAGTACTCTGCAGCATCACTATTGTGGATGTTGAGAAATTACACCAAGATATCCTATCAGCCCTCTGAGACAATTCAATCACTAGCTTCCACCTTGACAACCCAAATGACTTATCAGCCCCCTGATCATCTCAAGACTGTAGTGGTTTCATTCTCCTGGCAGAGATTTACATCTCAGACTCAGTGTGAAGAGTTGTGTAAATAGCTACTCTGTGTAGAAAGAATGTTGACTCTTGAAGTGCAATATAAGTTGTATTGACTGATTAAAATACAATACCAATTATAGAGAGAAAGAGGAAAAGAAACAAACTATAGTTGGTCACAGTTGAGAGTAACTGCATAGTTGCTTGATGAGTAAGGTTGTAGGGATTCAAGCCAGGAATTGACCTTAATGGTTTGATTCTCTAGTAGATTATAATCTAAAAATAAGGGAAGGTTTACTCATAGTGGATTATACTCAAGAGAGATGCAAAGAGGGTATGGCATCATTGAGTGGATTGAGTAGAGTGATGCAATGAGAGATTGAAGTTGATGAGTGGACTTGAGTAGAACATGAGTCTCAACCCTTGAGGTACAAGGTGTTACGACCGTGTTGCAACCCTATCGGTCCCGAGGTTATCGCCACTTGTCAATGTTTCAAGTCACCATCTCGGAAACCATCGGCCCCGAAGCTGACGAATGTTTTTGCAAAGATCAAACTCCGTTTATGCCCACGTCAAAATAACTCGTATTGTCTGGTCAAACTTTGATACGTCCCCTTTATTATGTTGATCCGTTCAATCTTATGTTTCGCATATGTCTATCTATATTTGTAGTCCTTGAACTATTTCCTTTTATCGTAATCCCGCTCTCAGTTATCATCGGCCTCCGAACTAATCATAAACTTCCCGTTCCTAGTCAAGCTTATTGTTAATACCGTGTTCCGCCCTTCTCCCCATTAGTATTTTCCAGATGCCTGTTACTTGTATATGAACCCGCTGTAGTTGTAGTCACCAGGCAATCAGAATATTGACTCAGAATACCCCTCATACGCCTGTATCAGTCTCATACTAAGAATCCCCCCATCCACCTTCGCGTGTGCTCGCCCACTCCCGGCCCCGACCCCTTGGCCTGATGCTCGACTTGTCCTTCGATTCCGATCGGTATCACGCCGAAAGGTACTCATTAGGATTAGTCTTCGCCCACCCAAAATTTAAGGACACCCTATGGATATTTGCGAGGGTGCAGCACATAAGCTGAAGCCAAGTCCTTCCGATCGGTCCCTGTCGGCCACCGACATTAGTCAGTTTTCAGTTCTTAACATTCGGATTCCCTCTGCTAGTGCCCCAACTCAGTCATAGTGCGAGTCAGTGTGGTCTAGAGAGTCGCCCTTACAGAAGAAAAGTCTCACATCGAGTGACCAGAGTTACCGCCGCTATTTTTCGAACCATATTCAAGATTGCAAGTTCAAACATTTATACAGATCTAATCTACTTCGAGTTTACGTGCAGTTCCCTCCCCTCATTTTTACTATTATGTCAACTTCTATTACCGATCCCCACCAGGTGCTGGAACAGCACAGTAACGACATTTGAGATCTCCAAGCCTCCCAGAAGCAAAATATGGACCTGTTGCAGCAAATTCTTCAGCAACTCACTGTACAAACACAACCACCAATGAATCCTCCACAGCCGCCCGCGTTACCTACATCAACCTCTGCTGCCGTTTCGACCAACTCAGGTCCGAAGGTTCCACTTCCAAACGTGTACGATGGTGATCGATCTGGCGGATGTACCTTCTACAACTCATGTCTGCTGTACATCAGCATGAATGGGTCAAAGTTCCAGACGGACAAGACGAAGGTTCAATGGGTGGTGTCATTCATGAAGACCGGTCGAGCCGCCCTTTTCGCAAATCGGCTCATGAAGTCGTAAAGTCAAGGAGATGTGGTGCCTTCATGGGAGACCTTCGTGCGGACCTTCGAGCACGAGTTCTTTCCAGCTGACGAAGCAGCTACGGCCCGTATCAAGTTAGAAGGAATGACATACCATCAAGCCCGAAGAACGGTCGATGAGTACACAGACGAGTTTTGCGAACTCGTTGACCTTGCATGTTACAAAGACGTGTTAGCCATTGTAATGAAATATCAACATGGCCTCTTACCGAATATCCAGACCCAGGTTGCGATGATGGAGAACTGCCTGAAGGACAACGACGAGCAAGGCTGGTACGATGCCGCTTCCCACTTCGACCGAAACCGAAATGCAAATGAAATTTTTCGTTCAGCAGGCATCACAATGCGACCGGTCACACTGAAACCTTCGACGTTCCCTCCCGTCATCCCCCCACTTCCCCCACATCCTACATTGACACTACCCTCCTCTAGGCCGATTGACGCGATGGACGTTGATGCGACCAAAGGCCGGGGTCTTCCCTCAACACTCTGTTTCGAGTGTCGTCAGCCGGGTCATATCAGTCGTGACTGCCCTCGAAAACTACAAAGAATCCGCTCCCTACTTACTAGCCTTGATGAAGAGGGACAGGACATGGCCATGGACATCCTTCTTGCAGAAGTGGATGTCCAAATTGCCTGTAGTAGGGTGGCCGAAGCAGATGACTCTCCTCGAGGGGCTGATCTACAGCCTGTTTCGGGTTTTCCCAACTGCAGCGAGTGAAGGGTATGCCCTCGCTGCTGCCACTTTCAAATAGATTCAGTGTCCTCTCTGTTGATGATGTATGTACAGTTAATACATCAGAAGTTGAACCTCTGTTGAGTGAGGACACTGGAATTCAAGTCATACCTAACCCACCGAAGTCTCCCTCAGTCCATTCACATCGTAGAAGACCAGTTTGGGAACGTCGTCTTCCAAAATCTCTCATTATTGCCTCAACGGCAACTGCCAAATCATTACACCTAAAAGTCGAGCTCCAAACAACTGACACTGGTCTCCTCCGATCGACTTGTGCATTGGTTGATTGTGGTGCAACTGGTCTATTCATTGACCGAGACTATGTGCATGAAAATGGAATTGCCACACGATCACTCATCTACCCAATTCATGTATACAATGTTGATGGGACACCCAATGAAGCAGGTTCAATCACCGAAGTTGCTGAGTTGGTCCTCCACTACAAGGATCACTCAGAAAAGGCATTGTTTGCAGTCACCAAGCTTGGGAAGGAATCCCTTTTACCTGGCTATACCTGGCTTCGGGATCACAACCCAGATATCAATTGGCAGACACAAGAAGTCAAAATGACCCGTTGTAACCCACACTGTAAAGAGTGTAAAATCTCAACCCTCAGGGCACGTGAAGAGATTAGATGTTTACAAGCTTGTAGAGATGCCCCTGCCCCAGTCTTCACATCTGAGGAAACAGAAGAGCCAATTCCTGATTTACTACCTGATCAGTCTGATGAGGTTGAAGACCAAATAGAGGACTTAATTGAAGATGGAGATCGGGTATTTGTCACAGTGCTGCACCCAGAACTGACTCCAAGTCAGATTCGAGTATCTGCCACAGTGTCTCAGCGACTAGCAGAGGCTAGTGCAAGGTTTAATACACCGAGCCCAAAAGGCTTTCGAGACATTGTCCCTGAGTATCTCCACACCTTTGAAGATATGTTCTCCAAAGAGTCATTTAATTCATTGCCTGATAGAAAACCTTGGGACCATGCAATTGAACTAATCCCTGATGCAAAGTCAACCAATTGCAAGGTCTACCCTATGTCCCTCAATGAACAGACAGAGCTGGATATTTTTATTGCTGAAAACCTTGCAACTGGTCAGATACGTCCTTCTAAGTCACCCATGGCATCCCCAGTTTTCTTCATCAAGAACAAGGATGGCTCCCTTCGACTTGTACAAGACTATTGTGCATTGAATGCCCAAACAATAAAAAATCGATATCCACTCCCACTTATTTCAGAACTGGTGAATTGATTAAAAGGGGCACGATATTTCACAAAACTTGATGTCAGATGGGGCTACAACAATGTTCGCATTAAGGATGGTGATGAGTGGAAGGCTGCTTTCCGAACAAATAGAGGGTTGTTTGAACCCTTAGTCATGTTTTTTGGCCTCACTAATAGCCCAGCAACCTTTCAGACTATGATGAATGACATCTTCCAAGATTTGATTGCAGAAGGAGTTGTCTGTGTCTACCTGGATGACATTCTCATTTTCACCAGGATGCTTGAGGAACATTGGCATGTCCTATTACTGGTTCTAGAGCGTCTTCGCGAGTATAAGCTCTACCTTAAGCCAGAGAAATGTGAGTTTGAAAAGACAAAGATTGAATACCTTGGTCTAGTCATCTCTGAAAACCAAGTGGAGATGGACCCAATCAAGGTGTCAGGTGTACGTGACTGGCCCACTCCTACCAGTCGGAAAGAGGTACAGGCATTCCTTGGTTTTGCCAACTTCTATAGGCGATTCATATCAGATTTCTCCCACCATGCGTGACCACTGTTTGATCTCACAAAAAAGGAAACCAACTGGAGGTGGACCATGACAGAGGACAATGCCTTCCTTCTCCTCAAGGATCTGGTTACAAATGCACCAATTCTGACAATGCCTGATGATTCAAAACCATTTAGAGTTGAAGCTGACTCATCAGACTATGCCACTGGAGCAGTCCTCTCACAACAGCTGGATGATGGAAAGTGGCATCCTGTTGCCTTTTACTCAAAAAGCCTGTCAGCTGTTGAACGCAATTATGAGATCCATGACAAAGAGATGCTGGCAGTGATTCATGCCTTTGATGAGTGGAGACATGCTCAGTGGAGGTATGGACTGATCACAAAAACCTCGAGTACTTCATGTCCTCAAAAAAGCTAAACCAAAGACAGGCCCAATGGTCGCTGTTCCTGGCACGTTTTGATTTCCAACTGCACCACCGACCAGGGCACTCTATGGGTAAAACAGATGCACTCTCTCGCCGGTCTGACCATGGTTCAGGTGAAGGAGACAACTCAAACATCACTCTACTTAAGCCAGAGTTCTTTGCAATTTGAGCCATGGAGGGCGTATCAATACATGGGCCAGAATGTGAATTCCTCACTGCTATTCGCCAAGGAAATGAGAAGGGTGAACAGGAGGAAGTGGTGATCAAGGCAGTGAAGGAACTCCGGAAATTTGGTGGCCGATCTATCAGATTAATGGAATGGTCAGAGGAAGATGGATTGGTGTTGTATCGGGGTAAAATATATGTCCCAACCGACCCAGAACTGAGGCGTAGGATTGTGGAACAGCACCATGACTCTCAGGTTGCTGGCCATGCAGGACAATGGAAGACTTTAGAGCTAGTAAGTCACAACTTTTGGTGGCCAGGCATATCACGATATACAGTGAGGGACAAAACCCTTCCAATGATTTTTAGTTGTGCAAAGATTCTTGAATAACTCAAGAACCACTGTAGATACAGACCTGAAATTTGGTGGTTAGTTAGGTCTACATGTTATCTATATGCCCTTAAAATATTATGACATAAGTATTAGTATTTCCCATGCTATAAATAAAATAATAATAAAATCACATTGGAAGGGTTTTGTCCCAGTCACATGATCAGCACAAAACATTATTGATTATATGCAAAGAAGTGCAAATAAAAATCATGTGACCTGTCAAAATTAGATATATATATAGCTGTTCACTTTCTAGTTCAACAACATCCCCACAACTGAACATTCTACACCATGAAAGCTCTTACTCCTCCTCAGGTTAGCCACATTTTCATTTTGCTCAATAAGGGCAAGTCTGCTTCTCAGATCTCTGCAATCACTGGCAGAGGTCAATTTACTATATCCAGAATTCACTTTACTCATTGCCCATCACTTTCCAAAGTACCTGGTGGCCATCCATGCAAGCTTTCTCCCTCAGATATTCATTATTCCCTCTAACAAATCACTTCTCAGAAGGCAGAACATGCCACTGAGGTCACCAAAATCCTTCAAAATATGACTGGAGAGTTTATTTCAGTGAAGAATTTTCATAGAGCACTCAAGAAAGCTGGAATGAGAGCTGTGGTGAAGAGAAAAAGGCCTTTACTCACTAAGAGGCATAGGAAGGCAAGGATGGGGTTTGCTATGGGACACAAGGACTGGACTGTGGATGATTGGAAGAGGTTTGTTTGGTTAGATGAGACAAAAATCAATTGTTTGGGGTCAGATGGGAGGAAGTAGGTATGGAAAATGGCAGGAGAGGGGCTCAGTGATAGGGTGGTTGAGGGTACAGTCAGGTTTGGAGGAGGAAATCTGATGTTATGAAGCTGTATGTTGTGGGAAGAACCAGAATATTCCACCAAAATTAATGGAAGGATGGATGCTGACCTTTATGTTAGCATTCTGGAAGATGAACTTCAAGCAATCATGAAGTATTATGGCAAGAACACAGAAGATGTGGTCTTTCAGCAAGATAATGATCCCAAACACAAGAGCAAGAAGGCCACCAATTGGTTTAAAGATAATGGATTTGTGGTCATGGTATGACCACCTCAGTCTGCTGACCTTATCCAAGTGAACACCTCTGGTATTACCTCAAAAAGAGGCTGGAAGAGTATGAAGTGGCACCTAAGAGTATTCATGAGTTGTGGGAGGGGTTTAGACAGAGTGGGAGAGAATCCCTGCCTCTACTTGTCAGAATTTGATAGAGTGTATGCCTAGAAGAGTTGAGGCTGTTTTGAAGGCCAATGGAGGCTATACCAAATACTAGATTGTTTGATTTGTGTTCTTTTTATACCAGGGACAAAACCCTTCCACTGTGATTTTATTATTATTTTATTTATAGCATGGAAAATACCAGTGCTTATGTCATAATATTTTAATGGCATATAGATAACATATAGACCTAACCAACCACCAAATTTCAGGTCTGTATCTACAGTGGTTCTTGAGTTATTCAAGAATATTTGTACAACTAAAAATCATTGGAAGGGTTTTGCCTCTCACTGTATAGGGCAATATGTCAAGACCTGTGACACATGTATACACACCAAGTTCCAGCATCGAATGCCAATTGGGGAATTACACCCAAACACCACACCAGCAGACTGATGGGATACAACCAGCGTTGACTTCATAGTTGACCTACCTGAATCTCAAGGGTATGATTCAGTTATGGTAATTGTAGATCTCATGACAAAGCGGGGACATTTCCTGCCCACACACAAAACTGTTGACTCTGTGGGTGCAGCTCAGATCTTTTCTAAGGATGTGTGGAAGCATCATGGACTCCCATAGAGAATCATCTCAGATTGTGGATCACAGTTTGCAAGCCATTTCACTCGGGAATTACAGTAGGCAACAAAACCCTTACAATGTTTTATACTTTTTGAAAGACATGGCTATTCCTCCAGAAATAAATTCTGTAAATTGCTGAAAATATTATGTAATATACTTCAACATCATACCTTCCAGAAATGCACAGCCACAAGGCACCATGTCCTTATTTGGTAAGTCCACATTACATACAAACCAATAGTTCATTGTAAGGGTTTTGTTGCACACTATTTTGAGACTATTATTACAAGAAATTAGTATTTAGTATGGCCCCCCTTTGCTCTAATCACTGCTGCAAGTCTTCTAGGCATACTCTCAATAAGCTTCTGACACTCCTCCTTTGGAATCTCTTCCCACACCTTCTGTACCCTCTCCCACAGTTCATGAACACTATTTGCAGGCTGTTCATACTGCCCCAGCTTCTTTTTGACATGATTCCACAGATGTTCAATAGGATTCATGTCAGGAGATTGTGCAGGCCACTTGAGGACTGTAACATCATGGTCAGTGAACCATTTCTGGGCCTTTTGTTGTGTGTTTGAGGTCATTGTCTTGTTGAAACACAATGTCAGCCACTGTTTTGTTGTAAGATTTGAGGGTTTGCTGGAGTTCATCATCCAGGATCTCCACATAAAGCTCAGCATCCATCCTCCCATCAATTTTGGTTGCAAACCCAACCCCATCCCAGCCCACACATTCCCACATCATCAGGTTTCCTCCTCCAAACTTGACTGTTCCCTCTACTAACCTATCATTTAACCCCTCACCCACATTTTTCTACACATATTTCCTTCCATCTGATCCCAGCCTATTAATCTTAGTCTCATCAGACCATATGACCCTCTTCCAGTCCTCCAGGGTCCATTCCAAATGCCTTTCTGCAAACTCCAATCGAGATTTCTGATGATGAGGTTTGAGAAGTGGCTTTTTCTCTTTACCACAGTCCTCATGCCTATGGTTTTGAGGTGGTGAGGCACTGTTTGTGAAGTCATAGGAGTGTTGATGATGTCTATAAGTTTCTTGGTTGCCTGTGTGGCATTATTAACCTTCCCTATGCAAATTATTCTTCTAGCATAGGCAACATTGGCTGTGGTAAGCTTTGTAGGATGGCCACCAGAGCATTTGGGGAGGTCAGGGCAATGCTCAGAGTGAATACGACTGATGGTGGCACTGCTGAGATGAGTTTGGTAACATATTTGAGCTCCAGAAATGCCAGAGTCAAGTAGAGTAAGAACATGTTGGATTTGGCTGGAGGAGAGCTTTTTCATTGTGAGTAGGGTGATTGTGGGATTCTAACTGGTTGCTTTCATCTTATATACATTGAGGAAGAGTGGTCACATGACTTTGTTGAACTTTATAAACAAAGTCATGTGACTAGGACCCATTTTGAACTTTAAAAATGTGTGCAACAAAACCCTTACAATGAGCTATTGGTTTGTGTGTGATGTGGACTTACCAAATAAGGATGTGGTGCCTTGTGGCTGTGCATTTCTGGAAGGTATGATATTGAAGTATATTACATAATATTTTCAGCATTTTACAGAATTTATTTCTGGAGGAATAGCCATGTCTTTCAAAAAGTACAAAACATTGTAAGGGTTTTGTTGCCTACTGTATACTGGCTCCTTGGGATTCAACCAGCCTATTCCACAGCCTACCACCCTCAAACTGATGGACAAACTGAACGAGTCAACCAAGAGCTTGAGACATATCTACGGATTTTTGTGAATCAGTGCCAATCAGACTGGGTTGACCTTCTCCCACTTGCAGAATTTCAATACAACAACCATATCCATGCATCTACACAACAGACACCATTCATGTTAGACTGTGGGTGTCATCCACGAATGGGTTTTGAACCAAACCTTCGATCCAGCAAGGTGGATTCGGCAAACAATTTTCGAGATCGAATGGCTGAAACTCTTGAGGAGGCAAAAGCAGCATTGGCTAAAGCAAAGGACGAGATGACAAAGTACTACAACTGTCGGCGAACCCCAGCACCAAACTTCAAGGCAGGAGACCACGTTTTCCTAGATGCCAGTGATATTCAAATGGCCCAACCCTCAAAGAAGCTTTCACACCTTCAGTTAGGGCCATTCAAGATACTTGAACAGGTCTCACCAATTGCCTATAGGTTGGAACTGCCCAAGTCAATGAATAGACTCCACCCAGTATTCAATGTGGTCCAAAAATTGAGGATCCAATCATTGGCCGCCATTCTCAACCACCACCAGATCCAATAGTAGTGGAAGGAGAGGTGGAGTATGAAGTTGAGAAGGTATTGGATAGTAGATGGAGATATGGGCAAATTGAATACCTCATAAATTGGCAAGGCTTTGGCATGGAACATAATAGCTGGGAACCAGGATATATGGTATTCGCTCCCACTCTGACAGCAGACTTCCACACACGACATCCAGAGGCAGTAACAACTCAGGGCCCTATTCGAGGATCAAGACAACCTCCAAACACCATAGTACAAGTGACCCAGATTCCAGAGTTTTGAAAGGTCAAGCCTGGACTTTATTGGCAGCAACAGCATGTCAGGACGCCATATCTTAAAAGGGGGGGTGATGTCAGGGGACAATCTCAAGTTTTCTAAATTCATCCCTGACCTTCCTTAATATAGTCTCATAAGTCAAGGATAAGAGTACTTTGTTTTTATCACATTTTCAAACTCAGCTGCACCTTTAGTTAGTCACTCGCTAGCCGAGGATTCCTTAGGCTTTTCTCTTCGGATTCCCTCTGCTAGGTAAGTAATAATGTACATTGTATGTATATAATAGATAGGTATAAAACTTACTTCGGATTCCCTCTGCTAGTGCCCCAACTCAGTCATAGTGCGAGTCAGTGTGGTCTAGAGAGTCGCCCTTACACAGGCCTCCTGACTAGTACAATCTCTATCATTGGCCCCCCAACATAGAGCCCCCTTTTCCCACTTGCTTAGATCTTAACAAGATGTTGGACTAGCCAAAGAGGTTTCTAAGTGTTAGCTTGCTGTTGTCTGAACATTCCACAAAGTCATGAGAATCCTTGAGATGCTATTGAGGATAACAGTTGCTTCTAAAGGGGTAGTCACATGCATGGAGGTGCTGGACTGAGGGGTGTTTGATGTGGACATCTGAAGAGCAGGTTGCATGTGCAAGCCACTGAGCTGAGAGGTTGTTGGCAGGAAAAGGGGTGGCCAGTGGAGCCTCTGCAGTCCTGGCTGAAACATAAAGAAGAAGGAAATCAAATGTCAGGAGCCCAGTCAATCAATGGATTGTAGGTGGGTGCGACAGTTGTACCAAGGATGACTGCACAAACAAAAGCCAACTGTGTCATAATGACCTAAAGAGTTCCATAAGGAAGGGTGACCAAAAAAGGGGTCTTTTGTCAGAGTGATGATACTGATGCTAGTGTCATCAAAGAGTTTTGAGGGAGACCATGTCAACCAGTAGAGCTAGAGCTAAAAGCTGTAATGCTAAAGATAGATGCAAAGTACTAAAGACAAGGGAATGGTTGAAAGAACTAAAGGAGTGGATGCATTGAGTTGGATGTTAATATCTCAAGTCGAAAAACAAAAGGGCAATGGTGTCAGAGGGCTGACAGGTATTTCATACTCAATCAGGAGGTCTGATTCTACAAAACAAGTGGAGCTTGGTTTCAACTTATGTGTTGCACCTTCACATGAACTGGTAAGTGCTCCAGTATTTCAGAAGAGCAAGTACTATATATCGTTTTTAGGTTGAAGACAATACTTAGCTGAATCAACCAGAAGGCTGAAATGCCAGGGGTCTTGTGGGGATAAGAGTCACTGCTGGCCAACAATGTCTTCAAGAGTATTAGGAGCAAGCAAAGGGGCTTAAACACAAAAGGGGTAATATAAGTTGATATTCAAACTGAAGAACCATAGCATACATGATAGGGCATTTATACAAAATTATTATGGATGATTGGAAAGCTGATCAAGGAAGCAGGAAGTTTGTGATGTGTCAGGAACCGGAAAACCCGCCGGCCTCCGGCCTCCCGGACCCCATCCTACATGCTCCCGACCCTCTATATTGTATAGTTACAACTGGAGTTCCTGCTGGAGCCTGCACATCAACTTGTTTATGCCTGACTCTCTGTATGCACCCCACCCTATCTGCACCCAACTCTCTATACCCACTACTGGACAACCCACCCAGACCCGGACTCCGCCCTATATGCACCTGACCTGCTGTATGGAACCTAACATACAGTCACAACTGGAGTTCCTGCCAGGACCCACCTGTCACACCTGTCTGTACCCGACATGTCTGTACCCATACCTGTCTGTACCTGACACTCTGTGTCTCATACACCAGTCCTCGGACTCTGCCAGACCTCCTGCACATCAAACCTGTATATGCCCAACACTATCCTGTGCACCAAGTCACTGGACTTCCGGAACCCCTCTAACAGAGCATAGAACCCTGCTCCCGTTATGGTCAAACACTCTGTCATGTGTCCCATGTACCAGTCATCAGACTCCACCGGACTCCGAACTCCACCATATATACACCCAACATGCTGTATCTCATGGACCAGTCACCGGACTCTGACTGGACTCCCCGGAACCACTCTAACTGAGCCCCACTCCAGTTATGGTTAAATGACCTGTCATGTTTTGGACCCCATTCCCATTCTGTTCCATCCCTAATACCTAGTTTGGTATTTACTTGTTTCATTTTATGTTGAATAGTTCTGCCCCTCAATAATACCAGATTTGGTATTATTACATTTCACAGTCTATATAATTCTCCTATATTCATGTACTTAGAATCCAGTTTGAATCTCGAACAAGTTTGACCCTCGAACAAGTTACACCCTCATCCTGATCCAGTCTCTAGTCCTCTCGTCTGTCTGCATGCTCGATTCCTGGACCTCCCATGGGAACTCCAGAATTTACATCTTCCTTGTATGCATTCTGTCAGCTCAAAATATGGACATCCGAATGAGTGTATGAGGGCACAGCCCATAAGCTGAAGCCAAGTCCATCTCAGCAGTACCTCTTCTGGTAATTATTCTGATACCACACTCCTTGTACTACTAATCCCCAGACCTATTACCTGGGGACTCTGTGGGACAGTTCCCGGGAAAAAGTGTGTTCAGAATAAATTACCAGAAACCTCCACAGGACTTCCTCTGAACTTATCCTTTATGTTCAGAACTTAACATGATGAAACACAAGTATTCTTGTGAGGTGGAAAATAAAACATACAGTCAAATGGGTGACAGGAGAGTGTCAGGATGGAGATGGGAGGGATGACTAAAAGGGTAATCTATGGTGAAACATGTGTTGGGGCACTGCAGGTGGTGACATGGTGGTCAGGGATACTGATAGCAGGGTGCCTGAGGGTTCTGAGGGTAAAACCAAGTTGTGAGGGGTCTGAAATGATAGGATCCTAACAGAGACACATAACCTGGGCAGAGAAGGATGAAGAGAGAAGGAAAGGGTACATGCATGTTCTGGAGGAAAGAGAGGAGGCTGATCAGAGGAGGAGTAAGAGAAGGACAGGGGACACAAACATCCTGGAGGAAATAGAAGGGGGGGGGGGATCTGAGGAGAATGTAGAGAGATGAAAAAGGGTACATGTACCCACTGGAAGAAAGAGAGAGGAGGTTAGCTATGGTATCTTAGCACACATATGGACCGGGCATGCGTACTGTGACTTAGTTGGTTTGTATCTATTTCCTATTTCCCTTATGTTTTCCAGGACCGAGGATTTGGGACTTTTGTAAAGAGTTTCCGGTAGGAGTGAGACCTTATTGTCTCTGAAAGCATACTCCCAGTTAATGTACAGTACTTGCTGAGAAAGATAAAGATAGACGATCAAGACGCTCACTAAATTTGCCGACTGCGAAAGATGGGGGGTGTCGCCCATATAATATAATAATGGGCAATTCGTAATAACGTACGACGGTAGATAAAAAAAATGACTAATCTTCGCAATGAAAAAGTATTGATTGAAATGATCCAACGCGTAAAGGCCAAAGTACAAGGAACAGATCTACTAATTATTAGTATGTCATTTAGCGTGGGGAATGTAGTTTATGTAAAAATTACATGAACGCAGGATGAGACGTGGGTGAATACTCCTTTGGCACGATCCATCTGACAAAGTATTATTATTGGTGGTCCCTTCCCATACAAGTGTACGTTGTTCCTCTCTCAGTAACCGGGAGTTGTTTGGGTGATGGTGGGATGGATACACTTAGTTCTTAATGCATTTCTATAATGTTTCGCAGCCCGCACAGGGAAGCCTAATAAGTAGAGATTTGGTTCCCATGGATTATCCGGAACCTTTGGAGCAGAAAGATACAAATAAGGTTGCGGAGAAGGAGTTACATACACTATAATTTTACAACGATACGACATGTGAGTTATGGTTGAAACCGATATTCAGGATGCTGTGAGCCAAGCTCGTCGAGCTCAGTCTGCGATTTCCCAATTAATCGATCATCGCGCTCGCCGCGCTCTCTTTTCGCATTCTCCCAGTGAACGTACAGCACTCCAATGATGGCCAGAATAAAAGAAATACACGCCCACGCCAGATTCAGGGAAAAGCCATGACGACTAGCAAATTGTTAGATAATGCAAGGTCGCAAAGAACAGACGGCATACTATTTTGGAGCATCACTTGGCAAATACGCCCAAACACTGGCGCATATAACGTTCTTTCAGCGAAAATAAAGCCAAGGATACGAACACGTTACCTTATAAGAGAACCGATACCACCTGCTCCAGCTACGATAGCGATGTTCGCGCCACGCACTGGCTCTGGAGCTGAATTTTCAACAGCCCAAGAGAGGAAAAATGGGACAGTTGACGCGGTTCCCCCAAAAGCCAGGAAGCATGCTCCGTATCTGGGATGGTTCAATCTCGAACTTCAGAACTTGAAGCAGATAGCGAGAGACGTACCGGGTATGAGAGTTATCTGACACAACAAGAATTCCATAGCCAACGATGGTCACTCTATGGCCGCGATAGCAATAAAAATTCCGCGTTGTCGTAGCCGGTATGACATACGCGTTCCCAACGGCACAAGCACCTTGTACGAGTTGCGGTGGGACTGTCCGTAGTTGTGCTTCAACGGTCGCTAATAAAATTAATCATTGAGCAAGAGCAAGACAAAATCTAGAAAAAAGCCCACTGAATTTTCCAACTGCAAAGGACAGAAGAGTGTCGGCCATATAATATAATATTTGTAACTGGGGACAACTTACGGCTTGCGATGATAGTAGGCAAAAATATAACAAATCCTTGCAATGAAATATTGGCTATTCCGAAACCCAAAGCGCAAATGCCAGCCTACAGTAGATAATTATAAATTAGGACACGCCATATAGGATGAAAAAAAGAAGTTTACGTGAAAGGTAAATGAACGCAGGATGAGACGTGGGTTAATTCTCCTGTAGGACAATGCATCTATTAAATTACTATTTGTTGCGGTCTCTTCCACAAGTATGCGTTCATCCTCTGTCAATAGCCAGAAATTCTCAGGGCGATTTGGAATGTAGAACACGCAGAGTATCCCAATCGAGATGGTAATGATCCCCTCCACTAGAAAAATCTTCCGCCAAGAGGTAACTGACCTTATTGAATCAATAGGAAATTACTCTACAAAGTCAATATACATATAAATGGTATCTGTTTGCGTTGTTTTAGCAATCAATCAAAAGTAATCAATGCTTTCCACATGTCTAATATCACGTAACACCTCTTGGGTTCAGATCCATTGTACCTTGAGTTGACATAATTGACATATTTATAAAAGTTCGCGACATCTGAACGGCAGCAATAACGAAAAGTACGTAGCTGGTCTTCGACATGCGTATAGAGTGAGGTAATATTTACCGAGCTGCGGAACTCGCTGAAGTGGTCAATCCGCTAAGAAATAATTGAAGTTAGTCCTTGAAAGGAGATGCTGTTAAATACGTATCCTAGCCCGTATATGGAAGCCTAATAGGTAGACAATTAGTTCCTGTAGTTTGTCTGATTCCTGCCTAGGATGAGAAAGATGTGCAATGGAGTTGAAATTCGAAGGACCGTGTCATGACGCGCTTTATATCTCCACATGTTCGCTGCGTCATCAGCTTCAATTGGTTTGAGCAGAGTGAGTTCCCTCTATGACAATATCTTGGAAGTTTCTATCATCAGGGAAAACGAGCAGAATCACTTCCCTTGAATTCCCCGATACAGTAGTAATTATCCTCTTCACAACGACAATCTTCCGCCGTGATAAGACGGATCGCATGGAAACAAACTGTAACCCATGCGATCAGACCCTCAACTCTGAGGAAAACATATCATTGAAGGTATCTTATCGATGACGTAACGCAGCCCTCCGATCTTCGGTGAGGCAGGCTTGGGTTGAGAGGGTGAAAGCTATTTGTTCGTCTTCGGGATGACTTTGGCGATACTGGAGGCGGAGCCTGGTGTGATAAGGGAAAGTGGAGATCATCTTTGGTTAAAGGAAACTCTGGGAGGACAATGTGGGCGACGTCGGCGACGTCGGCGTCGGCCTCGAAAAGAGTAGAATAGCAGGCAGCGGTGTGACAAGGAACATCCATGCCAAGTCACATTCTTATTAAGATATACGTATGGAATCCATTGTTTCGGGTCTTTCAATTTGACCATTCGCAGAGTGCCTTGGTATGCCGTGCGCATGTGGAGGGTAACGATGGTGGAAAACATGATATTAGTAGATAGTAGATACCAGGCTAGATATATGGCAGGTACCCAATCCGTAGCTTGGCAGATCCATCTTCTAATGGATTGGTATGATGGAGTTGCCTGACAGCCTGTTGGGAGCT
>WHVD01000350.1:0-33196 GCA_015178975.1 Hysterangium stoloniferum | reverse complement strand
CCCTCGTCGGATAGTCTTAGGGGTTAGCGATGGATTGGCTAAAGGTACTGCCGCGCTATTCCTTGAAATTGCCGTGATTGGTGTGGCTAATATAGAACCGTCCTCATTTTGCAGTACAATTCCTTCAACAATCCATTCCTCGCCCTTTAAATCTTCAACAAAAATAGGCACTAGTCTGGCTGACTCTGGATCGATAGTGCAATCCTCCAAGGCTCGCGCGACTCTTTCAGTCCGCACACCTTTATCGGGGAGAGAGGTGAGTTTGGATGACTCCTTCTCATGCTTCCTGAAAGGGGCCTTATTGACGGTGGAAGGTCAAAGGTTGAGGTTCCTTAGAAGAGCTGGCTGGAATAAAACCCTGTCGTCCCGGGGAGAATAAGTCTAGATCCCAACGGCTGATCTCTTAGAGTACCAATTTCATAATTAATATGGAAGTCTTCTCCCAAAAGAATTGGCACCGTCATTCCTCTAACGACATAAGTTTCTGCCACGAACTTCAGTAACGTTCCACTGTCGTCCTCCAGGTAAATGGGGACATTAACATATCCGATAACCTTAGCATTACCCGTGAGCTGAATTAGACGTAATTTGAGTCCTTGTTTCAACTTATACATGCCCTGCAGTTCCTTGTAGAATTCCTCCGATATAAGGGAAAGATCCGCTCCCGTGTCCATTCGAATTTTAACGCGTTCGGGTGAATCGGGAGTTCCTACATGACCGAAAACATGGAGCGCTGCAACTCCTATGCTAGAGTAACCACTGGGAGGATCCCGTTTTCGATAAAGGATTGTAGTATCCTCCTTCATCAGACGACTGGGAAGAGGGTATTGGATTCGAGGCCTCTTACTTTCCTTGCGCAGGGACAAGATTACATTCCTGCATTCACTTCGGCAAGGAACACGCTTCGAAGGGGAATCCAATACTGGATCATTGTCGCTGTCCTCCGAATCCGAATTCTCGTACGGTAGTAAATCGGGGGGGTTCCCGGGATCAAACGGGAATGTGTCAACATCAGCTCCAGGCGAACAGAGCAAATTCGAACTGATTTGTTCGTGAGAATCTCCAGTCTGACAGTAGTCCTCGGTCAGGCCTTCAAGGTCCTGCCGATGAACACTCAGCCGGTCTCCCTTTTCGAAGAAATCTGCGGCGAGTATGGATACGTAAGCTTCTGACAGAAGAGCTTCACCAGTCATTCGATTTTCCTCCCTCACTAATTTGTCTTCGACATGGGGCGAATAAATGGAAACAAAAGTCAATTCGTCATCAGAGTTATTTACTTGTCCTTGTATAGATAGTCCATGAACCGCTTCATATAACCTTTGCTCCTCAGCTTCCTCCGACATATCCTGTGCGGAGCATTTGTTGATAGAGACATAATGAGACATTTTGCCAGCTTGAGGGCAGTCTATCTTAAAATGCTCCGGACTTCCACATATCCAACATTCCTTGGTGGGTTTGATTGAACTCCTCTTGTTACTCCTCTCGAAGAACATTTTTCCGTGACGCTTTCCCTGTTTTGGATCAGCGACGTCTGGAACGGTCCTTCTCGTCGAGCCTCTCTCGTTAGTCTCACTAACAAGAATATGGTTAGGTGAAGAGGAGTCACCGGTGACTCTAAAATACAATTCTTGACCCTCTGATAACATTACGTGCGGTTTCTGGACCCTGTAACGTTCCCGGTGTGTTTGGACCCAAGCGTTAATCAGAGCTTCTTGCAGGTTATTAGCATAAGTCTGTAAACTCATGATATTATCGATGGGTTGTCCTTGAAGAAGGTAGAGCCATTCCGTAGGCAGTGTGAGAATGAGTCTGTGTGTCTCATCCCCTCTGTCCTGGTGGAACCCGTACAGGAAACGATAAAGTTTAACTCTCCATCGGATATAGTGGACGGGTGTCTCACGATCGTGACCAGCCTGTCGAAATTTCATAGCTTCCCATTCTAAGGCTAAGGGTTCACGCCAACGAGTTCCGAGCAATCCTTCGATGATACCCCAAAGAAACGACCCATGAGATTGACTGAATTCAGTACGATGCTCACGGTCTAAGGTGCTCCACCAGACCTTAGCGTGCCCCTTGAGTCGTCTTGGCAGAGCAACTCCTAAGATCGCACTCATAGAGTCTGATATCTCCGCGAGACTCATGATATCCATGATATAGTCCAGGGCTTCGGATTGAGCTCCATCGTATTCAGGGAGATCAGACCATTTGATCTTGAGGTCGTTGGTGTTAAGAGTGACCTTCTTGTCCTTAGGTAAGTCATCAATAAGCGCGCTAGCTCGAGACCGCATCGGAGTTCGAAAAGGGGTATTAGGCACTCCATTGTGGCGTTCCCCACGTCCTGAGTTCCCTCCCCGGTCTGAAGTATTCGAACTCCCAGATGAATCGCTAGGGGGTCCTCCTGATGGCAAGAAAGGGTTTGAAGCGATCGGTAGAGAATGGCGGGGACCGTCCGGATTAAGCGATCCTCGACCAGCAACTGGGCCAGCTATGCCCTCAGTAAATGCCGTGGAGAAGGACGGTCGACCCTTGTTGGCGACTGATCGGTTTCTGCGAGTGGTCACTTCATCCCTGAAGTTAGGGCTGTTGGAGACTCCCTCAAATGCGATGCGAGAGCGGTGATGTCCCTGGAAAGACGTTAGGCCTGGTTCCATCGCGATTTGTCTCTCAATCTCCGTCGCGTTCAGAAGTCGACACGGCTGGGGTTGATGGAAGGGAGCGCAGACCTCAATCCTCTTCTCCTGAAGGCGTTCTATTACTTGCGTCCTCAAATCCAGTGGAAAATCCTCCAATATTACAGGATGGTTGAGAGAATGCAGAAAACGAGTATCAGGGGACCCGTTTAAGTTGCGAACAAACGAATTGGTCGTGGAGATAGGCGAATCAGGGACCTGGATCGAGTCGTTATAGGGGAGGAGTACCTCTAAAACCATCTTATCAAGTCTTCTTTGGTTTCGCTTCAACCGACCTCTTAAAGTGAGGTATGCCAGCGATAGATTTGGCATGACTCCATTGAGAGACTCCTCCAACATACGGATGTACATGTACTGGTAGTCAACCTTAGGCACAACATGATCTCTGCCAAGCAGGACATGCAGGATTTGCAACACATTATCATGCGTACGAAGTGCTTCAAGGAACATAGAAAACACTTCCCGCTTGAGAATTCTTCCTCCTCCTTCCATAGTAATCGTCACCTCGTTCGACCATTCAGGAATCGATTGGGTCAAATCCTCAAGGTTCCCTGGTCGTGTGAATAAATCCCGTGCCGATAAAATCACTTGATAATGCCCTAACCAGACTGCTACAGTCTCTGGTAGAATAGGGTAATCCGTACTGTACTCCTCCACGAAGGGGGTAACCTGATCCTCGGGGATTCGATCGGTGTAGTACATATCCCATTTGTAATCGATGGGCTGGGCGTAAACCATATGACCTCCAAGGAACTGCTTAAGGATGACCTGTCTCGGAGGGAATCTGAGAACGGGCGTGGGTGCTCGATTAGACTCGACGTTAACTCCAGGGGTGTCCAACTGCTCGAGTAATGAGCGTTCCTCAGGTGGATCGGGGTGAATGTTCATTGACGATCCAACTACTACTCCGGGGGAATCCTCTGGAGGAGGTGATCCTGTAGGAAGCTGGGGAATGTTCGTAGACGATCCAGCTACTACTCCGAGGGAATCCTCCGGAGGAGCTGATCCTTGAAAAGTCGACGAAGACTTCCTCAGGGTGACGTTACGGGGTGGTTCTAGGTTAAAAGATTTTTGACGAGGCATGGAGCTACCCGGCGTTGATGAAGGCCTAGATGTTTGATTCTTGCCCGTAGTCATTCGTGTGTTCAGGTCTTAGTAGTCAAATAATAAGTTTTTCCTCGTAGGAAAAGAACGGTCCGGCCCGGATCACCACTGTGAAGAGTGGTGGATTCTGACCACTCTATATACGAAGAATAGTGCTTATTCAACTACTATTAGAGAGTATTGACCGTCAGTACAATACTATAGACTACTAGACTGTTAGTACTAGTATAAGAACGCACTGCACGCCTCAAGAGCAACTGTATAGTTGCTCGTGGCGGCTTAGAACCGTAAGATAATGAGTTGACCTTTTACGGTACAACTAGTAGCTAGAAATAAGAAAGATGCTCAGCTAAAGACTGAGTGTCTAGGATAGAGTATTAGTAGCGTGAGTCGACTACGGTGTCGACGAGTGCAAAGTCTTGAAAGTGGAACTCGACCTTAGCGGTTCGAGTCCAAAAGGCTATTAGTAGACTAGAGAATGCTACCCTTATGGTAGCTGAGATACTACCCTTGACACCTCTCGCTATTCGACGTCTGAGTCGTTACAAAGTGGTGTCTGCTGGGTAAAAAGTTGTCTGTCTTTAGCGCTGAGAGTGCCCATAGATATACACAAGACTTCGAACTAAGAAATACGGGTATGCTCGAAGATCTAGAGAGTTAGGGAAAAAGAGTAAGAACTAAATAATATAATACTATAATATATGTATTATTCCACAGTCCAATCATGATATATGCATACCCTTCACACCTACGTTATAGAAGACCCCTCTGAGTCAGAGGGATCGGAGGAGGAGAGCTTCCCCTTCGACCCAGGGCAATTACCCGACTTAATTCCTTGTGAGGAGTCAGACTCTGAAGCGGACAACTCTATTTCGAACACCACTCCCAAGGTACCTAACGGTAGACGTATCAGGAGGAACGTCAAACTGGCTGCAAGAAAAGAAAGCAAAAGACCTAGAGTTCAATACCCCCGATCCAGTCGACTTATGAAAGAGGATTCGACTATTATCTATCGCAGAAGGGACCCTCCGGGTGGATATTCCAGTATTGGGATTTCAGCATTACACGTCTATGGACGCATAGGGAATTTAGAAGCCTCAAATCCTATTAAAATCAGGCTGGACGCTGGAGCTGACCTCTCCTTAATCTCGGAGGAATTCTATAAGGAACTAGAGGACCACCCTAAACTCAAGCAAGGACTCAAGCTGCGCCTCGTACAACTTCCCGGTAATGCCAAGGTATTAGGATACGTCAACATCCCCATTTATCTCGAGGACGACACTGGGATACTCCTTAAATTTACCGCCAAAATGTACGTTGTCCGAGGTATGACCATCCCGATCCTTCTTGGAGAAGACTTTCACGTGAACTATGAGATCGGGACACTGTGAGACCAACCGCTGGGTTCCAGATTGATTTTTCCTGGGAGAGCAGGATCTATCCCAGCCAGTTCTTCCAAGGAGCTGCAGCCTTTAACCTTTTCGATTAGCAAGATCCCCTTTGAGGAATTAGCCAATGACTCGCCTGAATTGACTTCCAAACCAGACAAAGGAGTGCATACTGAAAGAGTCACATGGGCCTTACAAGATTGTACTATAGAACTGGAATCGGCTCGATTAGTACCAATCTTTGTAGGAGATCTTATTGGTGACCAATGGATAGTCGAGGGAGTTGTCTTGCAGAACGACGATGGGAGTATACTAGCTGCTCCCACCACCGCCATCTCTAGGGAATGTGCCGCAATACCTCTCGCTAATCCCTCTCTGATGCCAAGAATCATCAGACGAGGGGAAACCATTGGATTAATTCACGACGCGAACAAATGGTGTGAAGAGTAGTGGAAGTTCTAACCGTTCTATATACAAAGAATATCGACCGTTTAGGTACAACACTAAGATGTATTGACTGTCGCAGTCTAATACAGAATGAATGCGTATTGACTACTTAGTTCAATACGGTAGAAGGAAGTAGCTATCTAGAATAAGGTAGAGAGCTAAAACGAATAAGTAGAATCAACTGTCAAGTGCGATTCTGAACAACTGCTCGAGAGTAAAGTAGAGTACTAGAGAGTTGAATAATAGAATAGCGTGGATGTGGTCCACACGAGTTGCGATAAGGATTGAGTTTTGACTGGTACAGTTTGAAACTCTGGTAGAGTAGATAGCTAAAGCCTGTCTGTGACGGTCGAGACAATACACCAATCACAACTTACAGGACACTAATGGGTGTCTGGGTAAGTCGTGATTGCGGTGTAAAAAGTGTCTGAGTTCTAAACTACGGGTGCTAGAATACATAAGTCTGGCGTGTGTGTGCCCACAAGAGTCGATGTACTGCATACATAGGTCGTCGAACTAATTATAGATATAATAAAAGAGAGAAAATAGAAATAATAAAGGAAATATAGTAAGAGCTCATCCGACTATATTTCCTGAGTGTATTTCACCATACCTCTCACAAATGGGCCCAGACTCCTAGATCTTTCACTGAGAAAGCATCGATGCAGTCAACGGCAACCAAGATCGCCCATCTCGTCGAGAGTCTATCAAAAATAGAAGAGGAGCGTGTCCTCAATCCTCAATCCTCCGGACTGCCCCCAGAACAGGAACTCGCAGAGCAGGTCCTAAAACGTCAGAGGTTGCCACCACGGAAACATTTCTTGTGGAAGATCTGCATAAGCTGGTTAACTTAGGACCTGACATCCCTACCGATGTCTCCTCCCACTTGGAGTTGGTATTAACTAAGAATGTCCTAGCCTTCGGAGTGGACGGGAGACTGGGACAAGTGGATGTCAAGGTCAATGTCCCATTGAAAGAGGGCACGCAACCTATTTCAATGTCAATGTTCCCAACCTCCCCAGCTAATAGGAAAGTCATTGATGAACAAATGGATACTTGGTTCCAACAGGGAGTAATCAAACCGTCCAAGAGTCCTTGGGGGGCGCCAGCCTTTGTCGTCTATCGCAACGGGAAACCACGAGTAGTGATCGACTATACAAAGTTGAACAGTCTAACAGTTCCCGACGAATTCCCACTGCCACGCCAGTCGGAAATCATGCAAGTGCTTTCGGGCTCCAACATCTTGTCTTCCTTCGATGCACTAGCCGGTTTTACCCAACTTGAAATGTTAGAGGAAGACAAGCCAAAGACCGCCTTCAGATCCCATCGAGGACTGTGGCAATTCAGGAGAATGCCCTTTGGACTTTGTAATGGACCTTCTATATTCCAAAGGGTTATGCAAATTGTACTTGCACCTTACTTATGGATATTCTGCCTGGTTTATATTGACAACATCGTGATCTTTTCTGAGACATGGGACGATCATCTAGAACATTTAGATCAGGTTTTACAAGCCATAATTGCTGCGGGAATCACTCTCTCGCCCAAAAAGTGCTATGTGGGGTATAATTCGATTCTACTACTAGGACATAAGGTGTCTAGATTCGGCTTTTTGACCCATCAAGAAAAGGTCGCCGCTATATTAGAATTGGCGACGCCCTCTAAGATAGCAGATCTTCAATGTTTTCTAGGAATGGTTCTGTACTTCTCTGCGTACATACCATTTTACTCCTGGACAGTCGCTCCACTTTTCAACCTCTTGAAGAAAGGAGTTCATTGGAATTGGGATTCTGAACACGCCTGAGCTTTTGAGGACATCAAGGTTGCGTTGAGCTCAGCTCCAGTACTCGGACACCCCGCGAGCGGTATGCCTTATTGGTTATACACAGACGCTTCGGACTTTGCGCTAGGATGTTGTCTCCAACAAATACAAAAAATGATGCTTAAAGACCTTAAGGATACGAAAATTTATGCCCAAGCATGAGCAGCCTTCAATCAATCACGAGACGTGCCCATCTTCATTACTCGTTATAAAACCAAGGAGCCGGAATTCACTTGGACGGATTCCTGGGCCACAGATTTTGATGACACCAGTGTCACGGTCAAACGCCTTATCGCCTATTGGAGCCGTACACTCAAGAAAGCAGAATGTAACTATTCAGCCACAGAGCAAAAAGCATTAGCCACTAAAGAAGGATTAGTCCATTTCCAGCCCTTTATCGAAGGCAAACATATCCTTCTGATCACTGACCATGTGGCATTACAATGGGCCAGATCTTATGAGAATACTAATCGTTGACTGGCCACATGGGGGGGCGGTATATGCTGCATACCCCGGTCTGGAAATCCTACATAGAGCAGGACGAATACATAGCAATGTTGACCCACTGTCCAGACTTCCTCGAGTACCGGACTATGCTAGCCCCACGAGAGACGACCTTTTACCGATCGTAGCAGATTCTTATAACCGGAATGACGATGAGACATTATGGGAGAACAAACCAGCGGAAAAAACCGTCTTTCTCACTCATCACGAGTTAGTCGAACCAGTCGGAACCATGGAAGAGGTCCCCCAAACGAAATGGGACTTGCACAATGTCCCCAGAAATGATGAAACCGATGAAGTGAATTTTACTCTCTCAAATCCACAATTGCTTATAGAGATCGACGAAAATTACGCTAAGGAACTTCGCGATGGATACCAGAAGGATCCCGCCTTCAGAAATCATTACGCCACCGATCCCATTTCTCCAAACATGGTAACTACTCCTTCGCATTATTTCATCAGCAAGAATAAGTTATTGTTCTTTCGAGATTCGGACTGGAAAAGTCGAATCTGTGTTCCTAGCAGCATGACGACAACCATACTCAAGCTGATACATGATAATCCTTTCGAAGGAGCTCATGCAGGTGGCCACAGGCTCTTTAATCTGATGAGAGACCGTTTCTTCTGGCCGAGGATGTTGCATGACTGCGTGGCGTACGCTCGCAGCTGCGACATATGCCAGAAAACTAAAATTGATCATTCCGCTCGACAAGGAGCTCTTCAACCCGCAGATGTACCCCTAAGGCCGTTTGAGGTTGTCTCGATGGACCTGATTACTGGATTGCCTCCTTCTACAGAAGGTGGTTATTCCGCCATCTTCGTCGCCGTGGATAAACTCACGCGTTTCTTAATCTGTGATCGAGACAAGAGGTGGACCTGTAGGTTCTGGAGAGAAGTCTGCAAAGTATACGGAAGTGCCCTTGCAGTATCCTCGTCCCACCATCCTCAGTGTGAGGAGTATGCTTTTACCACAGTTTCATTGTGGTAAAACACTCCTTTTATTTTATTTATATTTTACATATTCTATTCATATTTTTCTATCTTTCATATTCTTCGAATATTGCATATTTCATTAGTTCGAAGCATTGTGTATACTTGTGGGTGCACTCAGCACCAATTAGAACTCAGACACACTTTAACCCAAGAACCACCACTCGTAAGACACAAACTAGGTCTACTACGAGCGGTGATCAGGGTAACGTGTCAGCTACCACATAGGTAGCATTATCTGAACTACTGAATACTTCTAGCCTCGAACTGTAACAGTCGAGGCCTCCACTTGAACCATTGCACTCGTTGACTCCTTCGTCATCTCGTGCTCCTTCTCTCACTTTCTCTTATATTGCACCGAGTAGGTCAATATCCTTCCTTTCTACTCATTTCTTCGTATATATAATGGTCAGAACTTCCACCACTCTTCACACTCAGACCGACGGTCAAACGGAGAATGCTAATGCTATTGTGGAGCAAATGCTCAGAGCGTACTGCACCTTTTCAAAGGAGGAATGGTCTAAATGGACTCAAGTAGTGGCTCATACCTACAATTCGACGGTTCAAAGCTCAATAAGCTATGCACTGGCCTTTTTGCTGATGGGCTACTTACCAAGAGGAATGTCTAGCTGTCTGGGAGGGGATGACCCTGTGGTTCCCAGTGTGAAGAGTGGTGGAAGTTCCGACCATTCTATATACGAAGAAATGAGTAGAAAGGAAGGATATTGAGCTATTCGGTGCAATATAAGAGGAAGTGAGAGAAAGAGCACGAGATGACGAAGGAGTCAACGAGTGCGATGGTTCGAGTGGAGGCCTCGACTGTTATAGTTCGAGGCCAGAAGTGTTCAGTAGTTCAGATAATGCTAACTATATGGTAGCTGACACGTTACCCTGATCACCGCTCGTAGTAGACCTAGTTTGTGTCTTACGAGTGGTGGTTCTTGGGTGTGAAGAGTCAATAGATTCTGACCGTTCGATATACGAAGAATAGTGTCTATTCAACTACTATTAGCAGATATTGACCGTACAGTACAATACCGTAGATTACTAGACAAGCTGTACTAGTAAGAAGACACGCTATGTGTCACAAGAGCAGCTGTACAGTTGCTCTTGACGGCTAGAATGAAAGAATGAAAGAGTTGACCTTCACGGTACAACTTGCAGCTAGATGTAAAGTAGATAATCAACACGAAGTTGAATATCTAGAGTAAAGAAATAATAGTGCGAGTCGACTATAATGTCGACTAGCACAAAGACCTTAGATTGGAACTCGACCTTTGCGGTTCGAGTCCGAAGTACGTTAGTATGCAAGAGAATACTACCTTTTAAAGGTAGTTGAAACGTTACCCTTGACACCTCTCGCTATTCAACGTCTGGGTCGTTTACGAGGTGGTGTCTGCTGGGTAAAAGTTGTCTGTCTCTTTTGGCGCCAAGAGCGCCCATACGTATACACAAAGCTTCGAACTACAAAATCAAGGTGTGCTCGAAATATAGAAAGAATATAAAGAAAGAAAATAAAAGGTAAATAATAAAGTACTATAATCCAGTTATTATTCCTTAGTCCAGGTGTGAAGAGTGGCGGAAGTTCTGACTGTTCTATATACAAAGAAATGAGTAGAAAGGAAGGATATTGACCTATTCGGAGCAATATAAGAGAAAGTGAGAGAAAGAGCACGAGATGACGAAGGAGTCAACGAGTGCAATGGTTCGAGTGGAGGCCTCGACTATTACAGTTCGAGGCCAGAAGTGTTTAGTAGTTCAGATATTGCTACTTATGTAGTAGCTGACACGTTACCCTGATCACCGCTCGTAGTAGACCTAGTTTGTGTCTTACGAGTGGTGGTTCTTGGGTTAAAGTGTGTCTGAGTTCTAATTGGTGCTGAGTGCACCCACAAGTATACACAATGCTTCGAACTAATGAAATATGCAAGATTCGAAGAATATGAAAGATAGAAAAATATGAATAAAATATGTAAAATATAAATAAAATAAAAGGAGTGTTTTACCACAATGAAACTGTGGTAAAAGCATACCCTTCACACCAGGTATGCATATATGCATACCCTTTACATTGGGTTAAAGTGTGTCTGAGTTCTAATTGGTGCTGAGTGCACCCACAAGTATACACAATGCTTCGAACTAATGAAATATGCAATATTCGAAGAATATGAAAGATAGAAAAATATGAATAGAATATTTAAAATATAAATGAAATAAAAGGAGTGTTTTATTACAATGAAACTGTGGTAAAAGCATACTCCTCACACCCAGAGAATTATCGGATAGCCCTGTAGCCGACCAATGGATCTTAGAATTGGAAAATCACCAACAAGTGGTGCGGGATTCAATTGCGCGAGCACAAGAAACCCAAGCTCGTAGTTACAACAAGAGACGGAGATTGGTGGAAGATATCTCAGAGGGAGATTATGTTCTGATTAATCCCCATTCTCTCGAGCTCGTCGAAGCCAAGGGACCCGGAAGAAAACTTATACAAAGACGGACAGGGCCGTTTGAGGTCTTGGAAAAGATCAATCCTCAAGTCTTCCGACTCCACATTCCCTCAGAATATCAATTACATCCAGTGATTAATCGAGACCATCTTAAAAAGTACCACCTCTCCCCTAAGGAATTCGGATCCAGGGAGCTACTCGAGAACCCTCGAGAACTCAATCATAATGACGAGGAGTATGAAGTAGAAGCTATAGTAGGGCACAAAAAGCATCGAAATCGACTCCTTTTCCAGGTTCGATGGAAAGGATATGGACCGGAGGAGGACACTTGGTTAAATGGCAATGACCTTCGTAACGCTCCCGCTCTTCTTAGAGCTTACAAGACTATTTATCGAATTTAATGATCATTTCACATCCTTACAACGACAACACTGTTTATCTACTTCTAGCTCTACCCCCCCCCACTTTCTTCCCCCTTGGCCTTTCACTTCAATAACCGAGTGGAGCTTGAAATTAATATAAAATACGTAAATTCGCTAAAGAAAATTTTATTCCCCCTATCTCTTCCCTCCACGTCAACCTCTCTACTCAGTACACTATGTCGCAGGAGCAACAACCCAAACCCAAGTTCCCCAACTTCAAAAGAATACCGCGACCTCAACCTATTAATACCTCTACCATGCCATCTCGCACTGAACAAGTCGAGCACTCCACGAGTAATTCTGGAACACCTTTGCCAATACCCTCTGCTGTGCAGGGCGACATCGCGGGAATGTCCACCAACTCGGGGAACAGAACCGCCCTTACTCCATACGCTCCTCTTCCCAGACCCTGATTTCCCAATTTTAAAAGAATACCTCAACCTCAAACTACAGTTCCTTCTGCCCCATCACCTCAAACAGAAACTGTCGAGCGCGTAGAGGAGACCTCATCATCGACGAATCCTACGTGGACGGACTCCGTTTCAAAAGCTGCACCATGGTCCTCTGATACTTGGGGGGCTCCCTCGGGAACATGGAGTGAAACCCCACCACCTTCTCGTAGTATTTTCCCTTCTACCGAAGAGGAGATCAAAAAGAAACAGCAGTCTGAGGCTTTCTCTGTGCAGGTTCAGGAGGAATTGAAAACGCTTAAACGGAAGAGGAGAGAGGAGTACTTGGAAGGACAGCAGAGGATGGGGGCTAGGGATAATGTCCCTTCAAGGTGGACACGGCAGGAATGGAGGAGAATGGAAGGGCACAATAATCCTTCAATCATTGCTCCCCCTTCGGGTCATAAATGGATGGATTTCACTGAAACAGATTGCAGCGATGGGGGCATGCCATGTGTTCGGAGTGTAGGACAAAAAAGTAGGAAAGGAAAAGATAGGGTCACCTTCTACGATTGAGACAAAGTACAAAGGATCAAATTACAAAGCATTGCATTGTGACGTGGAGATGGAGTTGCACTACCTCCCAGACCCCCTTCACAACGTGGACCTCAGGAATGGACCTACCAGATGGGGCCTGGTGATCTTTCATCTGACTCAGAGGACGACCAATCTTGCTACCCCACCTATGACAGCAAGTACCTCGGTGCTGACTGCCATGAAGGTTTCCTACTCCCTGACAACATTCACTTCTTCACGAGTGATCCTAACCAACGACGAAAGCTACCAACTTCCGTCAGAGTTTGGAGAGGGTATCGTTGTAATGTATTAGCCTTATTTTAATACTATTTTCCGAAAAAGGAGTCCAATGCTCTATCAAAATGTGCAAATACTCAATTCACTACAAGGTAAAATAATTTAAGTATTTGATATTAATCAGTGGCAGCCTAAATAGACTTAGAACCTCTGAAGTCAAGAGTTTACTTGAATATATGCACCCAACTTCGCAAAGAAGGTTTTGAGAGCTGCTTGTGCAAGCTTGTTCTTTTTCTGTGATAACAACTACTAAAATAAGAATAACAATTTACTGATTCCGAAGCTAGATTTAACTTCAATGCTAGCTAGTTTATATATATTTTATACTATTTGTCAAACAGTAAAAATATCTATAAACGGGTCAAAAGATTAGATATAGAATAAAACACTATTTGGCTAATATATGCTTTATTTACACTAACCTACAAGGTCTACTGTGATATTAACTTATCAGGATCTTAATGTAGTCTTAAGGATTCTGCAAGGATATTCTCAGTATTTGTTTATGTGAATATGCTTTACTGATTCACAATAAATGAACAAAGGAACGGGATTATTTGCAATGTAATAAACAGTCAAATTACTCAACTAGAGGTGACTGAAGTCTTAAACTACAAATAACAATGTAAGGAAAACTAATAATCAGTACTCAATTAAGAGATGACTATAGTATGAGATTATTTATATATTATTAGTTGATAACCAACAACTCTAACTGAAGTGGAAATAATATATAAAAGATAGCCAACTATTCAATTAAGAAGTGGCAAGAGGGAACAAAAGTCAACAACTCAGATTGAGGTGACAGGGGAACAGCAGATCAGTCAACAGCTCAGATTGAGGTGACAAGGGATCTGATTGGGCCAACAACTCTGATAGAGGTGGCAAGGGTTTCCAACAGCTCAGATAGAGGTGGAATTAGATGTCCAACTGCCCAGATAGGGGTGGAGTAGCCTGCTTGCTGCAGTGACACACACAGATGTGGTGAGATGATATGATAATATGATTGATTTTTTCAAGGCTGGAGCTGAGCTCCTTATATACATTTTAGTCTGAGACATTTAGAAGATTCTAGAAGATTTAATGATGTCATTCTGGGAGGAGTGATGTCATTTAGAATTTTCTAGAATTTTCTAGAGCATTGTGGAAGGTTCTAACTACTTCTAAGACACTATAGAATATTCTTGGCATAATGGAACATTGTAGAATTTTATAGAATATTCTACAATATTCTATCTAATATTAGTACCTATTAACTAATGTTCCATTGGAAGCCACTGGAATGTTCCAGAGAGTTTCCTGTTTTTGTTGCAGTAGCATATATGATGACATAATGCTCTCGCGCCTGTGCGCGCGCATGACACCCTTCGCGTCTTGTGACTGTCACGCGTTGTGACAGTCGCGCGCCTGTGTGACCGTCGCGCGCCTCTGTGACCGTCGCGCGCCTCTGTGACCGTCGCGCGCCTCTGTGACCGTCGCGCGCCTCTGTGACCGTCGCGCGCCTCTTGTGACAACTGTCACCTGTTATGACGGTTGTCACTCGTTGTGACGATTTTCCCGCGCGCCGTGTAATAAACGCCAGGCCGGTTTTATATTATTATATAATTATTATATTTACTTTTAGTTAGTTATAAATATAATATTTTATTATAATAATATAAATATATATATATTTCACCTTGATAATGCGCGAGTATTTCAAATCGCGTTTTGTCAGCGTCGGAGTTTGAAATATCATGTGTGTCACATGATTACTCGCGCGTTGTGAATAAGCGCTGAGTCGCCGACATATTAATCAAAAAAGAATAAAAAGTAGAAATTCAATAATTTGCTCAATTTATTAGATAAAAATACAAAATAAATTGTATAAATTCAAGATAAATCAAACAAATATTGTACAATTTAATCGTCGCAATATAATTACATTTGAATATTTGTTTTCGCAATTTGTTAGGGGAAATTGTTTAAAAATTGGATAAAACTTAGAAATACATAACAATCGTCCAGCAGACTCTGTGACCCCATCCAGTTCCTCTCATCTCCCTCCACCTCTGCTGGTCTCTTCCATACCCACATTACAGCACTTTACACCCTTTTAAGAGCTACTGGGAAGTCTTGTACCATCCGCCGAGCTGCCTTCTCTTCCCCCTATACCACTACCCCTCCCCTTCGCAGGACATTCCCTTAAATCACCGTCCTCATCCATACCCAAGCCTTCTCCAGCACCACAGCCAATCTCACCCCTCTGCACATCACCTGACCCTCTCGTCGCCTCCCACTCTAGTCCGATGCCTTTGGTCCCTGCAGTGTCTAACATTCCCCTCACTTCCTTGACAACGCGGAGTCCACCGCCCGCCTCTCCCTACTCCCCTTGCGTTTCTCTGGGAAGCCCCATTCAGCATCCTACCGATACATTAATGGATATTGATCACCCTATCCCAGATGTTCTCGCAATGCCTATGGAGGAAGTCCTCGAGGTGCCTCTCTCAGCCACAGACGTCTCCAAGAAACCCCCAACAATGGAAGCCTTCGAGGAGCCTCCCCCCTTAAGCGAAAAAGCAAAAGGGAAACAAAGAACCGATACTCAGGCCGACAAGCCCCTTGTCATGGACCCCCCCCCTGGCCCACCCCATTCGCAACCCCCCGCCGCAGCCGTCCTCTCCCCTCCACTCTGAGGATACGGCTGGCCCCTCCCGTCCCTTCCAGTCAAGTTGGATGCACGTGTCCATTAATTACCCCTCTGACATCTTCACTGTGGGATGCACATTAATGCGACTGGGACCAACCCTGCAGCACCCCCTTCTTAAAGGGCATATCCAGGGGTATAGTGGGTCTCTCACATTGTCAGATTGCATGAGCACATTTTATTTATGTGTCAACGACCCTAAGGAACAGCTGCATTTAGCAGTGTGAGGAGTATGCTTTTACCACAGTTTCATTGTGGTAAAACACTCCTTTTATTTCATTTATATTTTACATATTCTATTCATATTTTTCTATCTTTCATATTCTTCGAATATTGCATATTTCATTAGTTCGAAGCTTTGTGTATACTTGTGGGTGCACTCAGCACCAATTAGAACTCAGACACACTTTAACCCAAGAACCACCACTCGTAAGACACAAACTAGGTCTACTACGAGCGGTGATCAGGGTAACGTGTCAGCTACCACATAGGTAGCATTATCTGAACTACGGAATACTTCTGGCCTCGAACTGTAATAGTCGAGGCCTCCACTCGAACCATTGCACTTGTTGACTCCTTCGTCATCTTGTGCTCTTTCTCTCACTTTCTCTTATATTGCACCGAATAGGTCAATATCCTCCTCTTCTACTCATTTCTTCGTATATAGAACGGTCAGAACTTCCGCCACTCTTCACAAGCGGAGGATATCGAACGGGTGGAACTTTCCATGTTTTGGTCCTTACTTGTCAACTCTTCTTGTGTTCTTCCTGACCACACACCAACCCACTCTGCAGTGGACCTCGTCGACTTGTTGGAGCAACTGTTGCCGGATTCAGACACCTCGAGAGGAATCCCCCCTGGGGGAGACATGAGCTCCACACCGCTCATCACTCCTACCCTGCCATCACTACACCCTTGACCCCCTCTCATTGCCCGTATTACTGACGCTTCCACTGATCGCGTTCACGCCATAATTCGAATGTGCCAGAAGGCCTACGGTCGTTGGGTCTCGTCGATCCAAAAACTGGATGGGTTGACATCCACCAATGACACTTTGAGGTGGGAGGACATCGCTCTTTCCTTTCGTGCCAAGCGTCTCGCCTGGGGCAACGCTATCCTACACCTTGGGGGTTCATCACAGGACGCATGGGGAGGAGTTCCAAGCGTCCTTTGACATCTTCTTTGACATAGCTCTTCGACCTGGGGGGCACTGTGAGAGGTATGGCGAAATACACTCAGGAAATATAGTCGGATGAGCTCTTACTATATCTCCTTTATTATTTCTATTTTCTCTCTTTTATTATATCTATAATTAGTTCGACGACCTATGTATGTGGTACATCGACTCTTGTGGGCGCACACACGCCAGACTTATGTATTCTAGCGCCCGTAGTTTAGAACTCAGATACTTTTTACACCGCAACCACGACTTACCCAGACACCCATTAGTGTCCTGTAAGTTGTGATTGGTGTATTGTCTTGACCGTCACAGACAGGCTTTAGCTATCTACTCTACCAGAGTTTCGAACTGTACCAGTCGAAACTCAATCCTTATCGCAACTTGTGTGGACCACATCCACACTATTCTATTATTCAACTCTCTAGTACTCTACTTTACTCTCGAGCAGTCGTTCAGAATCGCACTTGACAGTCGATTCTACTTATTCATTTTAGCTCTCTACCTTATTCTAGATAGCTACTTCCTTCTACTGTATTGAACTAAGTAGTCAATACGCGTTCATTCTGTATTAGACTTCGACAGTCAATACATCTTAGTGTTGTACCTAAACGGACGATATTCTTCGTATATAGAACGGTTAGAACTTCCACTACTCTTCACACTGGCATGTGTGCACCCACAAGAGTTGATGTACTGCATACATAGGTGGTTGAACTAAATATAAGTGTATAATAAAATAGAGAGAAAGTAGAAATAATAATGGAAATATAGTATGAGCTCACCTAGACTATATTTCCTGAGTATATTTCACCATACCTCTCACACACTGTGACATTCCCATCCACAATTAACTAAATTCATAACTGTTAGGATACACACACAGGGCGGGTTTCTGGAGAAACCCGCGGGATATCCGGTAGGACTTGGCTTCAGCTTACAGGCTGCACCCTCGCTAGATCGTGTTGTCCAATTTCGAACAGGTGGATGGGGATCCCGGGGAGTCTGGGCGGGGTTTGTGGGTCGTAGGTCGTAAGTCGGAGGTCATGGGTCGTGAGTCGAGATAGTTAAGAGAGATAGATGTGCCGGAGCCCGTGGGCTCTGACTAGTGTGAGCAGTGTGAATCAAGTAGGGTTTTTAGAGCGGAAAATGTTATTAGATTACTGGGGGGAATCTAAGCTAATTTTCTGACTGGATTGTATATACAACATCTGCCAGTGTGAGAGGTATGGCGAAATACACTCAGGAAATATAGTCGGATGAGCTCTTACTATATCTCCTTTATTATTTCTATTTTCTCTCTTTTATTATATCTATAATTAGTTCGACGACCTATGTATGCGGTACATCGACTCTTGTGGGCGCACACACAGACTTATGTATTCTAGCGCCCGTAGTTTAGAACTCAGACACTTTTTACACCGCAACCACGACTTACCCAGACACCCATTAGTGTCCCGTAAGTTGTGATTGGTGTATCGTCTCAACCGTCATAGACGGGCCTTAGCTATCTACTCTATCAGAGTTTCGAACTGTACCAGTCGAAACTCAATCCTTATCGCTACTCGCGTGGACCACATCCACGCTATTCTATTATTCGACTCTCTAGTACTCTACTCTACTCTCGAGCAGTCATTCCGAATCGCACTAGACAGTCAATACATCTTAGTGTCGTACCTAAACGGTCGATATTCTTCATATATAGAACGGTTAGAACTTCCACTACTCTTCACAGCCAGTTTATATAGACTGTAAAGTGAATGACATACCAAATCCAGTAATGACGAAACGAAACTAACAAAACATAAAACAGGAATAATAAACACCAAGTTTGGTGTTAGGAACGGGACAGAACGGAGCGGAGTCCGAATCATGACAAAGCATAACCCATAATGAGAAATGGAGTGAAAGCGGAGTTCAAATCGTGACAGGTCATTTGACTAAAACGGGAACGGGGATCGATTAGAGCGGTGATGGGATTCTGAGCGGGGTCTGGTGACTGATTGTGAAGGGTATGCATATATGCATAATTGGACAGTGGATTAATATGCACATTATAGTACTTTATTATCTAGTTTCTATTCCTTTTCTTTAATTCCCTATATCCTTCGAGCATACCCGTATTTCTTAGTTCGAAGTCTTGTGTATACCTATGGGCGCTCTCGGCGCCAAACGATAGACATCTTTTTACCCAGCAGACACCACCTTGTAAACAACCCAGACGTCGAATAGCGAGAGGTGTCAAGGGTAACGTCTCAGTTACCTATAAAGGTAGTGTTTTCTCGCATACTAACAGACTTTGAACTCGAACCACAAAGGTCGAGTTTCACTCTAAGGTCTTTGCGCTCCTCGACACTATAGTCGACTCGCGCTACTATCTCTTTACTTTAGATATCCAGCCTCTCGTTGATTATCTATTTTACATCTAGCTGCGAGTGGTACCGTAAAGGTCAACTCTTTCATTCTCTCATTCTAGCCATCAAGAGCACCTGTATAGTTGCTCTTGTGATGCGTAGCGTGTCTCCTTGCTAGTACTGTCAGTCTAGCAATCTATGGTATTGTACTGATGTTAAATGTGACCTGTGACTTACTGTGACACATGACACACTCAAGTCTGAGGAAAGTTGTTACTATTCAGGTCACTAACTACAAGCTTATATATGTTATACATCAGTAGGCTTGTCAGCTGTCAAAAGTGACAGCTGGTTGACAGCTGTCAGAAGTGACAGCTAATTGACAGCTTGAATGGAAACTGACAGCTGATTGACAGCTGGAATACAAAGTGACAGCTGATTGACAGCTGTCATGGGAAATGAACTGGAAATACTCTGGAACATGCTGGAAGCTTCTAGAAGGTTCTAGAAGGTTCCAGAAGGTCTTGGAGACAGTGGAGGCAGTTTTAACAACTGAACGGTCCATACCTGCTAATAGTAGTTGAATAAACACTATACTTCGTATATTGAACAGTCAGAATCTATCGACTCTTCACACTGATGCGTGGGACAAAGACGGACATAGACAGAGTCGGAGTCCGGGGGAAGTCCGGTGACTGATATGTGTCGTAATGAGGTCGAACGTAACAAGTCTTGACATATGGAGTCCGGGTGGGAATTCCTATAAACAGACATTTGGTGTGTGTAGGGCATGATGGTGTACAGGTTAGTGCCTGGAGTCCAGCGGGATTGTCCGGTCGTAACAATAACCCTTTAAAACCAATGATCCTATCTTAATATAGCTGTTAAAGCTTGAGATTGTACCTACAAGGTTGATCCCTCATTAACCCACTTATCTTTAACTATGACACCCTGTTACTGCCTTAGTAGTGACAACTAAATATAATGGCCATTAGACCAATAATAGAAATCATACCATTTAAATTGATTACATTTGCACATAGAGTGGTAAATTATATGACTCTTCACACAGAGGTAGTGTGAAGAGTCATAGAAGTTCTGACCACTCAATATACAAAGAATATTGACCCTCTAGGTATGATAGTGTTATATTGACTATTGAAGTACAATATAAGTAGGAAAAGAGGAATAATCATTGTAAGCAACCATAAGGGAGCTGGAGGCAATTATTCAATAAGTGGAATTGACCCTTATGGTACAAGTTGGATGGAAAGAGTCCAATGGAATGGAATAAAGTATGAATGGTTTGCAAGAAAGAAATAGAAAGGCACGAAGAGGCATAGGCAACAATGAGTGAGTCTGAGTAGATAGTCCTGGGCTTTGATGGTAAGTATAAGCTCAGAGCAAAGATAAGATGTAGTTTGTAGCTATTAGAGATGGCTGAGATGATACCCCAATCATAGCTTGCAGGACACTTCAAATGATATCTTGGGCAAATTATGTGTTGGAATTACAAGCCTGCATGTATTCTGTTGATTGGTTATTAAAACAGGTTCCATGAATATGTATTTCCATTTATGCTCATTTTGTCATTCACTCCAGTTACATATCTCATATACTGTACATACATACACAGCATGACATATTGTATGTATATCTTGGAGCTGTATTTTATATATATATCTCAGATGTTGTATCTCATAATATATATCAAACTCTGAGTGTTATTTTGTTTATCTAAACTTTGCATGCACTTTTCATATCAAAACTATATTATGGTTACAGGGTAAAAAGTGTCTGATTCTCTAGTTATGCCACTAGTGTACATGGTAGCTACTGTACATATGCACCCACAAGAGTCTATGCAACCATAAGTGTCTATGTCCCACAAGTGTACATAGATATTTGAAGAATAGCTTAAGTGGAAAAATAGTAAAAAAATATAATAGGGTGGGTTACTAAGTCTCCTTTCCAGGAGTGGTACTCCTCACAGAGAGGTGAATACTGCAAGTGGGGTCCCGAAATGATGGTTCCTAACACTACCATTACATGACTTATACATACTGTCATTAGGGGTGCCCCACAAATTCAATTTGGGAAGTGCTTAGAGAATCTTTAGAATACATAAAATTTCCATTGCATTTTCAAAAGTTTGAACATTCTCAAGCAAACTTTATATTTTCCATAAATTTTAGAGGAATTTTGAGATTGAGTATTCGGGTTTCACCAACTTCCATCTTAACGATAACACTCTGGTCTACTTCTTGTCTTGGGATTCCACATGGCTTTTTATGATGACTTGCAAAGCTGTTATATACTATATGTACATATACACACAACAACTTCAATTAAAGTAAAGGCTGAAATGAAATAAAATATGCGAAAATAAGAGAAAACCAGTATGACCCTTTAGTTATACCTGGTGGTTGCAGGTGTAAGTATTGTTTTGGGAGTGTTTTTGAATGGGCCGACCTCACAGATGTGGCAGATCATTTCACTCGACAAATAATATCAAGGTAAATAGTTCAGCGGCCAATCGTTATCGATATTATAACGTCGACCTTATTGTTCGCGCCATTCGCCAACTTAAAAGCAAAAAGCACCGCGCGCGGATTAATGTTTCAATTACTGCGCAGAGCCTTGCAGAGTACATAGCTGGTCAGTGTACATATCAATGAGTTATTCGTGTTTGCTGGCGGCTGCAGTCATGTGGTCTTAGTACGCGTCACTCGGGGTCTTCAATGCTTCTTCAACTCAACTCGGATCCGGAGAGGGAACTGGAGACTGCAAAAAACAACATTTGTGAAATATTATTGAAAAAGCAGTAAAACATATTGAACACCATGTACTTGTAAACAATAGAAGTCGTACAATACAATGATCATAATAATAAAATCAACAACAAAAGAGGGTGGAGACAACAATGGGAACGGGGTACTGCGCGGAGATTGAATCTGAACCTACTTACGCCAAGATCCCCTCTCTCCACCACCTCATTGACGGAAGCCTCTCTCCTCCTTCTTCCTTTACCTTTGTCCTTGTCATTCGCAACAGTGTTAAAACGCATTACCGCATCGTCTCACACAGCGAGCAATTTGTCCTCATAACCGCCTTCTGTGGTGCCACCTCATTCACCTGATCCTATCAGCAGGCGCTTCTGTGTGAATATAGACTCCGCTCTCAACACAGCAAGCCATCATCCTCTTCCTCCCCGCTATGGCTCAAGTTCAGCCATCTCCTACAAATACTCTACCACCAGGACCCCCTGCTAATGGTCAACCAACGCCCTTATCTTCGAATCCTGCGCAACAAGCTCCTATATCATGGGAAGGCGACAGGATGTAAGTCTTTTGTTTTCACCTTTTTTCCAGATCGTCTCTAGATCCACTCTTACTACGTAACTCTCAGGTTTAATGTGTATATCCATGATTATTTCCTCAAGCGTGGTTTCCTCAAAGCTGCCAAGGAACTCGAATCAGAAGCTGATATCGCCAATGATGCTACGCCTCCCATCAACGCCAGACAGGGCTTTTTATTCGAGTGCGGCTCCTTTTACCATTACATACAGGATATTCAATCTGATATTAAATTGTCGCAGATGGTGGAGCGTCTTCTGGATGTTCTTCGCCGCCAAAACAACGGGTCAAGGGCCAGAAAGTGTTATGTTATATTTTCACGTCAGTTAAATTATCTTACTCCAAGCAAGGATCGCAGCTTATCACATCCCGTAATGAATGCAGAACCAGGCCGATCGTAATAGACCCCAGGATGGCTCTCGTCCCGCAGGAATTCCAATGCCTGGACAGCCGCCTCGTGGTGTTATTAACAGACCTCCGCCAAACGGAATACGTCCTCCTGGCATGGTCAACGGTGCCATTTCCATGCCTCCAGTTCCTGGTCAACCACCCATGGCGCCAGGCATGCAATATCCGGGAAGCATTCCTCATGGTGCAATGCCACCCGGTCACCAACAACCGCCTGCTACTCCTGGTCAGTCTCAACCCCAAATAAATGGTGTCGATCCAGGTACGCCACACGGGCACGGGATGAATGCAAATCCGCCACGCCCCCCATCACAACAACAATCGAACCGTCCCACCGCCCAGCCTGGTCCCCCACCACCATCTCATCCTAATACCGTGCCTCATCTACAACCTGGTCCGCGCCAAATTCCCCGTGACGCCATGCGTCCTGATCAATTCCAATCCCCAACCATGGCGCATGCGCCCCCACCCGGTGGCGGCCCTCAAGGCCCTATGGTCCACCCCCATATGGGGATAGGGGGATCTCTCCCATCAGGCATGGCGCCGAATACACAACACATACCGCCACATTTACAGCGGGGGCCACCGCCACCGGGTGGGCCGCCAGCTAACAACCCATCACCCCGTGGCCCTTCGCGAACACCGACACAGCCGTACCAGCAGCTGATGAACACAGGCGGACCTATGGGGCCGCCGCCACAGGGACCATCTAACAGCAGATCGGCTACGCCGGCCGGTGCGATGTTGACACAGCAGAGTCCAGCTTTGGCAGCGCGTGAGACTCCTACCCAAGGACAGAATTTGAATGAGGATATGTCCAAACGATTCCAGCAGCAGCAGCATCAACAACAGCAAATGCAGCAGCGCCAACAGCAGCAGCAGCAACACGCTCAGCAACACCAACACCATCAGCAACAACAACAGCACCAGGCCCAACAGCAGCAGCAACCACATTCACAACAGGGACAGCCACCACAGATGGGTATCCTACAGCAGACGCCGCCTGGTCAGCCTAATGCTCAAGACTTGATGAATATGGAAGTCAATTTGGGACGGATACCTCCCGTATTTCTTGCTCAGATGAAGCAGGAAGCTGGTGTGACCTATCGTGATATCTCGACACTATCTTACGAAGAGAAGGTGCTGTCTTTCTGGTGTATTACTGTATTATATTATTAACTTCAGGTGTCCTTTAGTGTCGTTTGCATGAAGTTTTCAAAAAGACTATGGCTACGTACAACGGAACGGCCGGGATACCTAATCAGAGCCGAAATACTAGGTTGGCATGTTTAATTACATTTTAGTTAATTATTAACCTTGCTCCGTTCTTCACAGACCCGGTATGGGCCAGCCCCCTACAATGACGGGTATGCCAATGGGCCCGCCACAGGGCCCACAACCACGACAACAGCTGCCTCCTGCTCCTCCTGGAGCTCCTATGCAGCGTGGTCAAAAGAGGTCAAGTACATCCCCGGGTGACGAGGTAAAGCGATATTCACTACCACTGTTTGAGATGATCTCACACCATTGATAGCCTGGTGACTCGACCCCAAAGGATCAATCACCTCCTGACCGTAAACGCCAACGTCAGTCGCCGCAAGTCGGACTCGTGCAACAAGCACCTAGCGCTGATACCAATGTCGGGCCGCCGATGAGCTCTATGGTTGGATTTCAGCCTGGACATCCACCAAGCCATCCTGGTGGTTATATGGGCCCTGGTGGCTCACAACACCCTCAAAATCTCTCGAATGGTTTCCGTAGTGGTCAGATGGCTGGACCAATGAACCCGCACCCGGGTCAGCCCGTCCCGAACGTGGGGAGTATTGGCATAGGCGGGATGACCCCTGGCATTGGGCACCCTATGCCACCAGGTATGGCGCACATGAACCCTGCGCTAGCGAACCAGCATGTCCACATGCCGAATTCGCAGGTGGGACTCTCGGGTCGCCCTCCCTTGCAATCACCCGAAATCTCATACCCGTTTCAGAACCAATCGCAACAAATGCAACAACAGCAATTGCATTATCGACAGGCAATGCCCTCGGCGCAGATGCATAAGATAACCCCGGGTATTGGCACTAACCCTCAGAGTTCAACACAACAGGGCGTTTCCCCTGATCAGCAGGGAGGGATGCCATCGGGTGGGAGCAGGCCGCCTCAGCAAAATAAGCCCGGAAGTATGATGCCGCCTCCCCCATCACCCGCACATCGCCCAGATAATGTGAATGCACAAAAGGGCCAGAATATGATGCCACCGCCTACTCAACCCGGACCAGGGACTAATGGCGCCAATACAGGAGGGCCAGCCAAGGAGCAAACGGCGCCTTCTCCAGCAGGTAATCGTCATGACGGTACTGGTTCGTCGCCCAGTATGCGCCCACAATCGAGAAGTGGGGCCGGGGGGGTGGGGCCAAACGCTGGCGTCCAAAACCCACCGCAAACAATGTCTCAGGCTCCTGGTGGGAACCCCCCAACCCCTGTCCCAGGTGCAGCTGGAAGCAACAATAACGTCAATAATGCCAGTGTACCGTCTCCCTCTACTGCTCTAAATAATCGCATTTCTCCTTCCGCGGCTGCGATGAACTCTCTTCCCCGACCGCAGACATCCGGTCCTGATGCATCGTCATCAAATGTTCCCCCACCCGCTCCTCCAACTTCATCCTCTGCCCCACCATCGACGTCTACAGGAGGGAACTTAACTGCGGGTGGCGGCCTGTTCTCCGAATTCTTTGAGATGGAAGATAATTTCGGGTTGGACAGTCTAGATAACCTAGATCCGTCGGAATTTTCTCAATGGATTGATATGAATCCTCTTAGCTGAGAGTTTTGCGGAATATCTACACAGTATTCGCAGCGCCTCATCCATTCCCCACCGCTGTGATGAAGATATCTCATCATGTTGATTTGCAATCGCGCCTTCCTCCATTTGCACCTTCCCACCGTTGTTGCTTTTCAGCCCGCTTCCCTGTATTTATTGGGAAACAGCAACATCCGAACCCCCTATTGGTGTGACGGACTTAAGTTACCGTAGCTTGCATTTGTTGTTTTACCGTTTCTCTTGTTCTAAATCTAGTTTTGTCGTTTTTACTGTTCCTGTCCAGTTCTTATTGTCTCTGTCTTGTCATAGTCCACGTTTTTTTTTTGTACTTCACCCCAAATCATAACACCTGAACAGCAGAAAGTACTTTCTGGTGGAATCCATCGGTCTATCAAATGCAGTGCAGTCTCGTTAAACAAGTGACAACTAAATGAGTGAGGAAATGCCAATATTATCCGAATAATAATTATATGCCAGTGGTGAGATAACCTAATGTTATGGCACTGTACACGGAAGTCCCATCGTATCCAAGCCGGAAGCCCGTGTGCTCATCTTCCGCCGTTGCTCACGGACTTTCCAAATGACGTCTTTTAATTCATCCACAACTTCTTCTCCCGGTCCCCAGCCACGAGATTTCTTCGTTTCTCCAGAATTCTCTTCACATGCATCGATGGACAGTACCTCTCCTCGACTCTCCCGACGTGCACGAGAGAGTGCGATACGTTCTTTGCGAGAAAGCGTAGACCGCGGACGAGTGAAGGATACTGCAGCAGAATCAGCTTCGAAGATTTGTTCTATGCCTGGCAGAGGGAGGTGTTGAACCGTTGCAATATTTAGAAGGTGAGTAGTAGCATCATCACTTGGGTAGTCTATTTCTTCAACCTTAACTGTTTGCTTCTCTTCAACGTTAAATAACGTCTTTTCCGATTCACCAGAACTGAACTGCTCGTCGTGACGGGTTTCATCATCGACTGCCGTGACTTCCGCTTCTTGAACAAGTCCTTCATCTTCGTCACTTGCTGTGTGAGGCTTCTGACGCTCTACAATAATACTTAGATGTTCTCTTCCTCGCTCATACTCCCTCAGAGCAAGACCAAGCTCGCGTCGAAGCCGATCATAAGACTGAAGAGGCGAGTCATCGGTGGACCCGACCAACTCGGGGTCTTCTCGTAAAGAGCCAAGACACTGCTGCAAGTGAGTACGCGCATCGTCTAGCGCAGTCGATATGGCGTCAACATGACCTGAAAAGCGTGCAAGATGGCCTGGCGCGGGTGCAAATGATGCGGGTGGAAGTAGGATAGTGCTGCTTCGAACAAATGAAGACATCGAAATCTCTTCACCACTGGGAGGTCGCTCTTCCACTTGCGCTAGCTCTCGCTCTCGTCGTCGCTGTTGTAAGCCATCGCTGAGTCGTGCAGACGCATCTTCGAGCGCGGATGTAAGAAGGGTAATGACGGATCTGACATCCTCCCAGTAAGCTTCATCCGCATCTAGATCTCGACCATCCCTCCAACAAATATTGTCAGCGGTGTCATCAAAACGTAAAGCGAGTAGATGTGCGCATGCAAAGCGTTTTGCCCCTATGGCTCCTTGCAAAGCGGCATGTAGATTCTGGGGGTTACCGGTCGACGAAGGAGGTGTCAGAGACGTGTAACGTGAGCCGATGGAAGATGTCAGCATTAAATTCTGTGATGTGGCGCCGAAACGAATGGTACGACGCTTACGCCGAAGGTCCAAAGCAGCGACACCAAAAGGCTCGCCCTGTGGCTCTGCATCAGCATCTTCCGAAATATCGCGAACCCCATTACAAATGATTGGCGTTGATGGTGCAGAAGAAACAAATGTTGTTTTCTTGGCAGGCGGCGACTTGAGTTCGTCAAAATCAATAAGAGATGAAAGATTGGAATGACGTTTCGATGAACGCCAGGATGAAGGAAAATATGTCCCATTCCACGTTGCACGCTTATCGGCAAGGGAAGGTTGTGACTGAGTACGGGAGCGAGTGTAAGCGTCGTCAGGGACCGAACAAAACGAGGAGGGCCGTGGCGATTGAAAGGGCACAGCGAGTGAGATAGGGCGAGGTCGGGGAGACAAGGATGAAGACGATGTTGGCACAGGGGATAGTCGGGAGGGTGAGGGAGGCGCGTACATGTGAGTGAGCTGACACAGCACAAGGGGAGATGTAAGGGCTGCTAAGAGTTGACGAACATCGTCGCATTGTGTCTGAATAGTATGAAGGGATGAAGAAAGAGACAGCCATAGCGGATGTATCGGGGGCGAGAATTGGATGCGATGAGTGGGACTGAACCAAACATGGGAAGTGAGACGCGAAGATCAGGCGGAGTAAAGACATACAATTGGTCATCATCAGACTCCAACATCCTAAAACTTTCGCTGACAATACTATCCCAGGTTTCATTCGCAGAAATGAGTGAATCCAAAGTTTCCAGGGTCTGAGAGCGGTTAGCTAATATAATGATATGTGGAAATAGACCCACCATCGACCATGACACCGGTCCTTGATCAACCTTTTCTGCCTCAATACCAGTCAGGATCCAAACTGCAGCAGCTAAAAATATTCCAGATACGTAAGAACCCCAAGCCAAAGCTACAGGCACTAAACATGCCAATGAATATGCCAGAGCATGGGATGGAGTAACAGACGAAGCGGTGTGAACGATCATTGGCGTAGTAAACGTTGGCGAGTGATCATAATGACCAGGCGTGGTAGGCATGACATCGCGACTGAAAGTGGGAGAGGAAAGCGAAGAAAGCGATGATGAGAGCAACGAGGAAGAAATGACCGAGTATTTAAATCGCTCAGCAAACTGAGATATGGCGGTTTGTTTAGGAGGTGTCACACACTTCAGCAAGCACTGCACCGTCGAAAAAAGGATTAAGACAGCTAAAAAGAAGTAGAAGTAGTGAAGGCACCTCAAAAGGACGCTTAAACCAAATTGAGATGGCATTTGGGCGATTATAATGAACGTTTTCTGGAATACTATTGAACTCTGATGGGGTCGCGAACTCGTGTATTCCACCTGGCATAAGTTCTGGAAGATCACCCGATTCTATTGTAGCTGAAGGTTAGCGCATTCGACGCAACATGAACGAAATAAAAAGCACCTCTCAGATAATGTTCGATTGGGTGGTCATCAAACAAGGCCTGGGCCATATGTGGATGATATAAATATACTAGAGAGAGATTTAATTAATGGGGTCGTGACCAGCGGGGCGACCAGACGGGGCAGTAGATATGACGAGAAGCCTCAATTATTACTGAGGGAGGGCAAGAGCTTTGAGCAAACCCTAGCTTGGATCTCACAACAAACTCCGCTATCCAGAGTCTATTTGGCTATGTTTGTCCGGCGCCTTTGAATATTTCTCCAGACAACAGAACGACGATGGCCTCCCGCCTCGCTGCCTCACTTAGAGGCTCATGTATGTTCCTTATTATCTTTGATCTAATGCTATATTCTCATTTTTGGCATCTTGATCTCACTTTTCCGTCCCCAAGCAGCCCACCTATCACGGTATTCTACCCCAACATCTAAGGGAACATTCCAAACACTAACCCTCTTTCGTCCAGTCGTTTATTGACAACTACCGCTGTTCGCCTCACTGCTCGTCCTCCTTCCGAGCGTGCTTCCGAGATCCTCGAGAAGGTTCCCTCGTCACCCGGTCTCATTACCAAGACTGGCACCGTGGTCATCGGTACTGGCATCCTGGCTACTGCTATCTCGCAGGAGCTGTATGTCATGAATGAGGAGACGGTGTTGGCAGTAGGAACCTTTATTATTTTCGCATTCATCGCAAAGGTGTGTACGAAATAACGGTCACAAAAATGTGATTGAAGGACGCATGTGTGTAGAGTATTGGTGCACCGTATAAGGAATGGGCAAACGGGCACATCGACGTGAGCACTTTAATGACACCCTTCCAGCATTGAATCGAGCCATGCCGCCCTTCTAGAAAATTCGCTCTGTACTTGAAGCGTCACGCGCAGAACATACTCAAGCTGTCAAGGACCGTATCGATTCTGTAGGACAGCTCAAAGACGTCGTTGACATCACCAAAGCTCTGTTCACACTTTCTAAGGTATTTTTTCACTCCTGTCCCTGTCTGCCGTTTACATTTAATATACGTTCCGCGCAGGAAACCGCGCAATTGGAAGCCGAAAATTTTACTCTCCGTCAACAAGTCAACATTGCTTCGGAGCTCAGATCCGTCCTCGACTCATGGGCCCGTTTCGAGCAACAGGCTAAAGAGGCCGAACAGGCTGACCTCGCTAAGTCTATTATAGACAAGGTAATGAAGAATATTCAGGATGAGAAGACACAGAAGGAAATTCTGTCGAATGCAGTTGCAGAAATAGAGCGTAAGTATATTACATTTTGTTAGCAAGGGTATATCTGGTTGACGATTTACTAGAATTAGTCAAAGCGAAAGCTATCTAAACCTTGTAAATAGAATGAATTTTTGACAGGCGTGATCCTGACGTAAACGTGCTTGCAGAAGGTACGACTTGATCTGCTCTGGTGTGTGAGGCGTATGTCAGAGAGCGAGATAAGTTGCATTGTAATTGAAGTTAGCAGGTTCAAGCTTTGTCAAATAACGAAGTCAGATACCTTTTTCCACATTCAACTTCACACTTTCCTAACGTATACCATTCCGCAAAGACTCGTCTTCACTTCCTCACCCTCCAAAATTATGGGCTCAGGTTTCCAGGACACCTCAAAATTTGCTTGCATCATACATTTTTTTTTAGTGCACCGTTGAACCCCAGGCTTCTGGTCAGTGACGGGTTGCTATCACAAAGTGGATCCCTTATCTCTTCCTCTTAATGTTGTTCTTATTATTATCTACTCCACTCAGCAGACGACTCTCAATACGTTAACGTACTCACGGCGTTGTAGGACCTTATACTTAGTTATCGAGTAACTAGGGATAGAAAACCGAGTCCCGAGATTAGCTTGGGTAGATGGGATGTGGATTGGTCTGTTCTGCTCAAACTGAAAGTGCATTTTGTTTTATTTGATGTTTGTGTAAGCCTAGTGCCCCAGTCTTATACATTCACTTTTGTTCACAATCACCTTTTGTTTGCATTTGCCTTTGTTGTTCTGTTTGCATGTGATCACAGCATCCAGTATATATGTAGCCTAGGAGTTTTCCTTCCTTTCCTTACTGTATGCTACTGAAAGCCCATTGTCAAATGGGCTCACAGGTAGGTCACACAAGTTGTGAAGGATAGGCTGTGAACAGCACAATATTCCATAAGGAAACTGAGTATTACTTTAATTCTTTATTTTTTCTATATTTTATATTATTTTTCCTTCACTTCAAATACAAGATACATCTTGCATTTAGTGGTGTAAAAGTCCATGATGCTTGTGGGCACATGAGCACCCACAAGCCCACAACAGTGACACTTATAACTGTAGTAGTTACAATAGTGTGAAGAGTTGTGGAAGTTCTGACCACTCTATATATGAAGAATATTGACTGTGTAGGTACAACACAACAAGTATATTGACTATCAAAGTACAATATAGATAATAAACTAGTTTTAGTCAACTTAGTAGTTGTTAGACAACTGAGATGACTAAAAGAGAATGTAATCAACTTTTACAGTATGCTTCTAAGGGGTAAGTTAACAGAGTAATGAACTGAAGGGGAAGAAGGTTAAATGAGTAATATGAGTTGTGAGTTGAAACTGATTGTGATTTGGGCTTTGACTATTCAGTACAAAGCTTTAAAAGCAGTTGGTAGTTCAAGTTGGAAGCCATTCAATATGGCTGAGATGATACCCCAGTCATGACTTACAGAACACTAGAAAAGGTGTCTGGGTAAGTCATGGTTGTGGGATAAAAAGTGTCTGAGTTTCATTACAGGCACTAAAGTACATTGGTCTAGTATGTATGCATCCACAAGAGTCTATGTACCCACAGGAGTACATAGATCGTCGAACTAATATATGCATATGATAAAATAGATAAAATAGAGAGAAATAGAAATAATAATTGAAATATAGTGTGGGCCTGTCTGGGCTATATTTTGGAATATATTTCACAGTACCTCTCACAGTGCCCCCCAGTTTGAAGAGCTATGTCAAAGAAGGTGTTGAAGGATGTTTGGAACTCCTCCTGTGAAGAGTGGTGGAAGTTCTGACCATTCTATATACGAAGAATATCGACTGTTTAGGTACGACACCAGGATGTATTGACTGTCTAAGTCTAATACAGACTGAACGCGTATTGACTGCTTAGTTCAATACGGTAGAGAGAAGTAGCTATCTAAAGTAAGGTAGAGAGCTAGAACGAATAAGTAGAATTGACTGTTAAGTGCGATTCTGAACGACTGCTCGAGTGCAAGTAAAGTAACTAGAGAGTCGAATAATCGAGTAGCGTGGTTGTAGTCCACGTGGGTTGAGATAAGGATTGAGTTTCAACTGGTACAGTTCGAAACTCTAATTGAGTGGGTAGCTAAAGCCCATCTGTGACGGTCGAGATGATACACCAATCACAACTTACAGGACACTAACAGGTGTGAGAGGTATGGCGAAATACACTCAGGAAATATAGTCGGATGAGCTCTTACTATATCTCCTTTATTATTTCTATTTTCTCTCTTTTATTATATCTATAATTAGTTCGACGACCTATGTATGCGTGTTATGTATTTCTAAGTTTTTTCCAATTTTTTAAACAATTTCCCCTAACAAATTGCGAAAACAAATATTCAAATGTAATTATATTGCGACGATTAAATTGTACAATATTTGTTTGATTTATCCTGAATTTATACAATTTACTTTGTATTTTTATCTAATAAATTGAGCAAGTAATTGAATTTCTACTTTTTATTCTTTTTTGATTAATATGTCGGCGACTCAGCGCTTATTCACAACGCGCGAGTAATCATGTGACATTCACATGATATTTCAAACTCCGACGCCGACAAAACGCGATTTGAAATACTCGCGCATTATCAAGGCGAAATATATATATATTTTTATATTATTATAATAAATATTATATTTATAACTAACTAAAAGTAAATATAATAATTATATAATAATATAAAACCGGCCTGGCGTTTATTACACGGCGCGCGGGAAAATCGTCACAACGAGTGACAACCGTCATAACAGGTGACAGTTGTCCAGGGGCGCGCGACGGTCACAGAGGCGCGCGACGGTCACAGAGGCGCGCGACGGTCACAGAGGCGCGCGACGGTCACAGAGGCGCGCGACGGTCACAGAGGCGCGCGACGGTCACAGAGGCGCGCGACGGTCACAGAGGCGCGCGACGGTCACACG